>QJSC01009546.1:705941-872899 GCA_003697955.1 Calidris pygmaea
CAGCTTCCTGCATCGCTGCCACCTCCTTCCCCTGGTGGGGAGCAGGACCGAGTGCTTTATGTGCCCTTGTCACCAGCAGATTAATGAAAGCTGGGAGGACAGAGGGAGGCTGCAGCACACTGAACCGTGACCAGATCCCACTACCACCCACTCCTCTGACACAGCTATGATTTCTGGCTCAATCTCTCACCCTGCCAAGTTGCACAACAAATGGTGAGGACTGGTCATAAAAAAGGACCCTGTTCATTAATCGAAGGGCTATCACAGTCTGTATCCATAAGGTGGACTCATGTCTCTGGGTTTTTCCCCAGGATGCGGTTGCGGTGCTGAGAAGACTAGGTAAAATTTGGGCTTTCCACACCAAATTGTTTAGGTTAGCACAGCCTGGCTTTGTTTTGCAGCTCCCTGTGACGTAGTCTTAGAAAATACATTTTCATTTCTAGTAAGACAAGTATTATACATTTCCTTGCACACAAGCTTCTTGAGCTGTTTGAGATACTCTGGACTACTAGGTGTGACACAGCCATGCAGCAGATGTGACACAGGCTCCCAAATCCTTCAGAAATGGTACTGGGGCCAGGCAGGCAATGGGATTTCTAAAATGGTACCCAGCACCTATTTGTAGACAACCCAAGGGCCTGTCTGCTCCCATGCTCAGCACGGGCCATGCACATTCTTCCCCATTCTGGAAACTCTCCTGTCATTTGATTTGCGCAAAATTGCTCCAAATTTCGTGGTGCCCTGCAGGACGGAGATCTGAAGTCACCCCCGAAAGTCACGAGAACTTTCTTCACTGAAAGAGTGCCACCACTGCTGCTCTCTTCAAGACTTTAAGGCCATGGGCAAATAAATACGTCAGGGAGCAAGAAGTTATTCTAAATAACTAGGGTCCTTACTGACATGGAAATTGATTTAATAATATGGGATGAAGACACAACGTTTGTTTAGCTGCAGTTCTGTGCTATTGACTGCACATCTTCACAGCAATTTTAGACTCAACCCAAATTTATGCAGAAAAAGCAATCTGTATTGTGACTTAGTGGAAGAGTGGAGAGAAGGGAGGGAAAAGCTTGACATTTGGGGATTTGTTTGGGTAAATTGATGTGTGTTTGGCTTTCCCTTGGAAGTCTGCGATTTATTATCTCTGTCCCAGCTGTTGGCTGTCTGGAAACCTGAGAAGGAATTTGGATGTCTTGCACCTGCAGAGCAGGTGAATTTTGGAAAGGACATCGAGGAGACTGAAGTGCTCCTGAGACACAGCCCAGTCTCCCAGGAGCAGCTGATCACATGCTCCAAGACTGAATTTTCACTGGAGACAGAAGCAGTAGAGGGACTGAAGAATGAGGAATGGTAAGAGAAATTGGATGAGGAGTAGGGAAAAAAATAATCACCAAATATTTCCAAAGTGCATATCTGTTAGGATAAAGATAATGAAAAGATAAATAAAAATAAAAATAGCAACATGAGCAGAAAACTCAACTCTCCTACCATCTCCCACTTGGCTTTGAATCCCTCCTTTTCTCCCTTGCCCCTCTGGCAGCAACAAATTGGCTGATGCTCTCCTCCCAGATGCATCCCAAGCTCTCTGCAAGGAAGGAAAGGACTCCTGGTGACTCAGAGGTCTGCAGAGCATAGCCAGGGTGACAGATGCAAGAGGAAAGTTGAAAGAGAGAAACAATTTGCTCAGCAGACCTTCAAAGGCAAATATTCCTTCGCTTCTCTCATTGATTCTACACCTTCTCCAGAAGTTACTTACCGTCGTTTGAGTCACTTTATCCTACTAATCCACCACAGGCAGGTGAGATCAGGATGGGTTAGCACAGAATTGCAAATATATTATTGGGATATTTTCTGTGAAGACAAATAGACCTTAAAGCGCATTAATGTCTAATGCCAGAACGCTGTGCTTAATTAAGCAGCTACAGGGGCCATTTACAAATGCGATTTCTGGATTGATTATCTATAACTCTCTCTGCAGCCCCTATTAACAGCCTCCTATGAATAGGGTTATTTCCTATAAGTGTCTCATCCAGGAAGATGGGAGGGCTGCATTTGCAAGGCATCTTATTCCAAAGGATCAACCTGAAAATATCGAGTAATCAGCAACAAGCCTTGATAGGGGCAGAGAAGGAGGTATAAATCTCCTCTGGGGCCCGTGGGGGGAGGATAGTCATGATGAATCTGCAGATTAAAAGGCTGTTGCATTACCATTGAGAAACGGTATAACATATGTGCTTGTGTGTGTATTAGGCCAGATCCAAGGCTTGTTTTCTGTGTTTGTGTAGAAGGCTTGATAAAAACCTTGTCCCAAGCAATCGAGTGAGATTTGGGTGTCCTGTTGAAATGGTCAAATGAGAGGCTAAAGCAGAGGGAGGACAGGCTGGTTGTCAAACATTTCCCAGGAGGATCTCAGAACAATATGCAACATCTTCTAGTGTAACTTTGCATTGATTTCTATGGAGTTATTCTGCTATAAACCACCTGTTTTCTGTGCTTAAATAATCAAATTTCGTAGCCCCCCCATGAAGAGTGATAGTCAGGAACAGAGCATGTTCTTTATCTTTCCATCAGTAACTGCTAGATACCTTCTGTTATGTAAATTTTGAAGAACAAGATTTAGACAAAATTGGTGTGAAGACTTGTTCCCAACATGGCAAGAGCATCCAACCAAAAGGAGAACCCAGCAGGTAGGGCACACAGACACCCATCCAAAGGACTTTGACAGTCACAGTTATGTGGGGATACCAATAAAGTGGTTTTCTGTGGTAATATCCACATTTCCAGGGCTTGCTCATAAATTCATGCTAGCCAGCAGGGTGGCTGAAGTTGTGAGGTCTTGCAATACAGCTTTAGCTGCCGTTCTTGCCATGCCAACTTTTCACTCACCTGCATTGCACAGTCTGTGTTGCTGAGCAAAATAGAGTTGTTAGCTCTCTCAACAACTTTGGAGGGGTGTTGTGACATTGAAGTGCAGCATCCAGGTTATATGGCAGACGCAGACCAGCAGCATTAGAAGAAACTTCATGGCAAGGCGGCATTAGGACTCCCACTCCAGGATCACAGAACCATGGAATGATATGGGGTGGGAAGGGACCTCTGGAGATCATCTAGGCAAACCCCCCTGCCAGAGCAGGCCCACCCAGAGCAGGTTGCACAGGATCATGTCCAGGTGGGTTTTGAATGTCTCCAGAGAAGGAGACTCCACCACCTCTCTGGGCAGCCTCTTCATGGGCTCTGCCACCCTCAAAGGAAAGAAGTTACTCCTCAGGTTTAGATGGAACTTCTTATGTTCAAGTCTGTGCCTGTTACCTCTTGTTCTGTCATTGAGCTCCACTGAAAAAAGACTGGCCCCGTCCTCCTGACACCCACCCTTTAAGTATTTACATGTGTTGATCAGATCCCCCCTCAGTCTTCTCTACACCAGACTAAAAAGATCCCAGTCCCTTTCCTCATAAGAGAGGTGCTCCAGGCCCCTAATCACCCCACAGGATAACTCAAACTGGCTTTGTAAAGAGTGTAGGCAAGAGACAGTGGTTTTGCACACATGCCACCCTGCTAATTACAGGATGGCCAGCATCTCTGGCAATGAAAATATCATGAGTTAATGCCTCCAGACCTCCAAAGAATTTTTTTCTGGGGGAAAAATGGGCATATTCTTCTCTAGAAGGAGCAATCTTGTGCCCACTTGCATAGGTGCAGCAAAAAGCATCATCTCTCAGCTGAAGGATGGCACCAACCCTCTCCCTTGGTTCCTCCTGGCTGCCGAGTGGGGAGGACCTGGGAGCTCCCTGGGGATGAGATCTGCCACTTTCCAACTCCAGGTGTACCCTGAGGAGGAGGGAGAAACAGCAGCACACACAGACACGCAGAAGAAGAAAGGGAAAAAAAATAAAAAGGAAAAAAAAAAAAGGAAAAAGATGTCAAAAATTTAAGAGACAAAGCTTCTGCCATGAAACCCAATCTATTTCAGGCGCCTGCAGCAGGTTTTTGGACACCTTGATTAATCATAACTCGCTACATATTATTTCCCTATAAACAAACTACAATGTTAGTCATATAAACAGCTTTATCTTGACAGCTGCAAAATGCCAGGATTTAATGTCGAATGAACAGAGTTTCACCATATGGTACCACTCCGGGCCTGAGACGTTATAATCCACAGCATATTGCCTTCCGGAAACAGCGATTACAAGGAAGGCCCCTCTCCTCTCTCCTTTTAATTGCATTTGTTGTCTCTAGTTCACATTGTCTCCTCTTTTTCCTGACAGCTTAGAATAAATCAGTCTCTCAGGAGCTGCTGGGGTTGGGTTGTTTTCTTTTCTCAGTTTCTATTCTGGAGAGGAGGGTTTGACAAGGCACTGAGGGCTTGGGTAGCTCTTCATAGGGCTCAGGGTTGCAACATCCATCCTAACTGATCTTATCTCCCAGCACACTAACCCACAGGCTGGCAGATCAGAAGGAGCTTCATGATTACGTCTACATTAACTAGAATCGCCAGATGGCTCATGCAGCGGAGACTTTTCATCCCCTACTTGCTAATCCCCTTTTCTTCGATAAAATAACATGGGATGGCAACATTAACTTCTGCTTTTTCCTACTTTCTGCCCGAAACTAGAGGACCTGAATCAAGTTGTCTACTCCTTGGCACCCCCTGTTTGTGTTTTCCCTGTGAGGAGATGTGAAGGTAGATGTGGACACAGTCAGGGTGGCTAGAAGGCAACACCTGGGTGCAAGAGAATGCGGACTGCGATGCTCTAATGAGAGCTCAGTTCTTCCTTGGGCTCAGGAGAGGAGAAATTGGTTTACATGTATTCCTGCCATGGTAAAACTTGTGCCATAGCTCTCCCAGGCCTAGACTTGTGCTTTCTCTCAAGACTGAGCCCCATTAGTGGAGTGTGTGGAAAATGCAGCAGTGCTGCTCTCTGGTCTTGGACAGGAATCAGATGATATGGGCATGTGCTGATGGGCAACAAGTGAGGGAAATCCACTATAACCTTCTCTTTCCAGCATGAGGTAAGACAAGTCTGGAATTGTAAGTCAATCCTGGCTCTGAAGCAGCACCCGGGGACACACAACTAGACTAAAGTGGCTTGGGCTGAGTGGAACCCAGCCAGGTAGCCACTTGGCATGCAAAACCTCTAGCATGCCTCTGACAGGATCAGGGAAACAGAGAATCATAGAATTATTTAGGTTGGAAATGACCTTTAAGATCATCAAATCCAACCATACACCTAACAATGCCAAGTACCACTAAACCACGTCCCTGACATTTGTGCCTGTCCACCTGTGTTTGCTGTCCCTGGGTATTGTGCCAGTTTCAGGTGGGCATCCTTTTTGACCAAGGAAAGGAACTTTTTGTAGTTATGTGTTTTTCACCAAGGGTTTGCTTATTTGGATGTGTGATTGTCATCTGCAGCTGCTGGAAGAGAGGGAAGTTTTTACAACTAAGCTATTACAACTCCTCTAGGCTCTCTGAAGATTTGGATGCAGTTGCTGGTTCTGTTGCAGAATTCCTATAGGACCCAACTCATGCAATTTTTATAAGTTTCAGTTTTTCCCATCTGAAAAAGGAAAATAAACAAGATACCTGTTTTTCTCTCTGTTTCTTTACTGTTCATGCATATCTGTACTGGTTCCTACCTATTGCTCTGGCAACAGCAATGTTATATGACTTTGGCGTGAATATAACCCCAAATTTAGGTCCCTTTCTCTGACAGTGATGTCCACATTGCAGTCCCTTTATATGCTATGAAGGTAGTCCAACTTCTTCCTAGATCTCTGGTGATTAAGGGACCTTACCCTCTTCCAGCACCCTGATGCCCTTGTCCTTATCTAGTCTTTCCTCATGGGCTAGGTCTCCCCTGCTGCCCTAGACTTTGTCATGCCCAGTTTCCATGAAAAGGGTCCGTGTTGCTCCCACGAAGGTGCCTGAGGGTAGACTGATACATGGTCTATTTTGTAAATCAGATCTATGTCATGAGCCAAATGATGGAAAGGCAGATGGTAATAGTTTGGGCTAAATAATTCACATTAACGCACTTCTTTGTTACTCCTTTTATCACATAAATCCATAAGTCAATGTTAAAAGGGGAAAAAAAAGGTTAATTGCCCACTTGCCCAAGTGGAATAGTGATGGGATTCATCTTCCCCCATTTCAGATGTCTAATGGAAGTGTCCACAACTCAAATACATGTCTTCAATGCAAAGCAATTGCTGCACAGCTCATATCAGGAATATGACACAAACATCAAGAACTGGAAAATCACTGCGACCATTTTCCTGGCTAAGAGCCAATGGCATCTCATTATCCTCCTTCCTCTAGATGTGGTACAATGGCTTTATGTGTGCCCAGCATGCAAGCTGCTGGGGTGGGAGTAAGGTGTAAGTTATGGCAGCTCATAATGTAGTATCTAATCTGCACCACTGATGGGGGACGCCTACTTCAAGGCCAGTGAGATACCTCCAGGTCCTGGCCCTACATGAGGAATCAAGTTTGCTGATGTCTACTCTGCCATGGGAGCAGCAGAAAGCCAGAAACGGACAAAACCAGCACAGGTACAACCAGAGAAACACTCCAAGGGTGAAACATGGTAGGCTTGTGAGAGCAGCCACATCAAGGTTCAAAACAGCCAATCCCGCAGGCTGGAGCCATGAAATTCATGCTGGAATGCAACCAAAATGTCAAGTTTATGGATAACCATTGCACTGGAATTATGGTTCATCTGCAGGATGGTGCATTATCAACCTGGCTAGACCCTGGTCCAGCACTGACATTAAAAACCTTCAAGCAGTACAGCAGCTGGGGGCTTCATCACTGAAGAGATAAGTGCTGCTTTTCTCCAAACACTCTTAAAAATGTTGAACAAAGTAGTTCTGCTTGGCTAAAGCCTCCCTGCATCACTGCAGAGTTCCTTCCTCGTCTCTTTTGATCTAATTTACGAAGAGTAATTAAAATCCACAGCCAAAACATGAAATGGTTGGGGCAGGATGACATTCCTTCCATTAGCAGCAAGGGGTGAAAGACAGCGAGTGAGGCTGGTGGTGCAGATGGGGGAGAGCAATGGGTACAGAGCCCAGTCACATCCTGATGAATTGCAGCTTGATGTCTCTGGGCCATCTGGAGCTGGTCTCCTCCTGACACGCTGCAGGATCCCCGGGCCAGAAGGGGAAGGAGAGCTCATCTCTGAGAGGCAGTTAAACTAATCTGGGGTTGGTCGAAGGGGTACTGGCACAGGGTGAGACCCAGGAGAGCACAGGGAGTGAAAATTGCCCTGCGAGTGTGGTTATGAACAGCAGACAACCATTCCTACTATAGTGCAAGGAGGCTGCTCAGGGCAGGGATGGAAACCGGGGCTCGTTTGATGGATCTGGAAAGAAATAACCTCTGTGAATGGAATTTCAGCCTAATTGCATCACAGCCACATGTGCTAGCAGGTAAGAGCCCAGAGCTGAGGTCTCACTAACACCACAGCCGATGAGACCACTTTGCCCATATGCTTGTAGCCCCCTCCTTAGCCATCCCAACCTACCCAACCCTGGCTAGATTCCCACAATACTTGGCTGGTAAAGGTGCTGAGCACCTAAACACCAGTGGCAGTCAATGGGACTGTGGCTCAGCACCAGGAGAAAACAAACCCTGAGTGTGGCTGCTGCTGAGCCGCCTGGGGAGCTTTCATTTGCCCAATTTAATTAATAAGTGACTCTCACACAGCCAATCTTTATTTGTTCACCTGGAATATCCTTGTAAGCCGTGGGAGAAAAGCACAGTTCCAGAAAATTTTCACCTCATCCTGCAGTGACCGCACCAAGGAGAAATGATGAATTGTGCCTTACATACTGGAAAGAGGTCTGAGGGTGACTGGTGCAGGCACAGACTCTACTTGGTGGCCAGATGACGTCTAAGGTTAGATGAAATTAATTCCAGCTGTAATAACCACGCTGGGCCACATCCAGTCTCAGCTTCACTCAACACCAGAGCTGCTGCCCAGCCTTGCCAGGATAATTGGGGATAATTGTCCAGGACTCTTTTCAACAATTTTTTTTTTGCTTTTTTCTCTCTTCCTGGCAATAGGTAAAGTTGTTATCTTAAGCATAACACATTTGCACACAAATGGAGGTCCATGTTACGAGCAACAAATCAGGTCTTGGCTTAACAAGAGTAAATATACACACACCTTGTAACCGCTGTCCCTGGGGCATCCACAAATCAACAGCTGCCAGCTATGTAAAAGTGTCAGTATTTGAGCACATTGTGGGAAAAATACTGCCCGTGACCCACATGTAGGTAATTCTTGTTCAACAGCATGAAACAATGTTCAGTAAAGTTCAGCCCCCCCCCTCCCAATTCACTCTCTTTCAAGCAATATACTTCACCGTTATTGAGAGTATTGAGAACCGCAGCAGCATACAACCTGTTAAACCTTAATTAAAATTGAATAAAATCATTTTTCTTTGAAATGTGAAAAACTCTAAACATAGAATCCATAGATGCTATAAATTATACAAAATATTTTGTATCTATGTATGTATATTTAATGGAATCATTATTATACCCAATTACCTCACAAATCTTTTAATATTTCATTAACAGGTAAACTATTTATACATTTTATGCATAATATAACATTAATTCAGCATCAACTCAGTCTGCACACATGCCTTCAGATTTGCTTTCATTTGCATATTCCTGAATTTACACAGTAAGATTTGCTAATAAATTTTTATCAGGAACCCTATAAAGCAGCGTTGTATTCTCGCTCCTCCAAGGATGCTTTGTGCAGTTGTCCCCTCCCAGGGAATGATTTAATAAGAGAGAGGACTTTTCCTGGGAAAGTTAATGGGGCTCATAAATTCAAAGCTAAGAGTCTTCCTTATTGCTTGGGTGCCTTAAACAACGCAAAAAAAAAGTTCTCTAGCCTTAACTTAACACAAAGGGTGAAAAATGTATCCCTGTAAAGAGCTGCTTGTGAAGAACAGTATCTCACCAGATTTCAAAATCACCATTATAAAGTCTGAATTTTTGGAAAATTTTGGTGTTTGGTAAAGTATTAAAAGTAGTATCAGTCCAGCCAGAGAGATAAAAAAAATAAAAATAAAATCCTCCAGGTTCTTTGAATCTTTTTATTGCATTTGGAAACTCTTAATGTGATTGCAGACTCTCAAGGTTGAATAGTCAAAATAAGTTGCTTGCGTGTTAGTTTATAGAAGCCAACATTGTAATCCTGTGGAATTCAGCTTCAAAATCGTCATAAAATCTAGGGAAAAAAATTCTTTAACCACCAGAAGGGTTCCCATTATTCTTTTCATAACCGGTTATAATACAGTTATGCAATCGCCTTATACTTTAATGCAAGCTTTTAATAGTAATTTCATCCTTAAAACTTCAGCAAAATCAGCTGAAATCCTTGTAAATCAGAACAGTGCAGCTTTTGGAGAAGCATTCTCCTTCCTTTATGATTGCAGTTAATTAACATAATGCACTCTCTGCCTTCCAAAATGTTAATTTTATCTACTCCCCTGAATTTCACAACAATTCACCAAAGATTAATCACTAAAAGTAGCATTTCTATTTAGAACTAAATAAGCCAATGTCATTACAACTTCCCAAACACTGCTGTTAACAGTCAATAGGAACTGGTGAATCTTGAGCTGAGTCCTACCACGGGGCTCAATTTGTAGATGCTTAGACTTGGGTAACGAGTCGAGCCCTGAATGTCATTACCTCCAGCTGAGCTGAGCTCTCTTACAGGCAGAGGATTCAAATAAACACCTGCCCTAGTCTCTAACTCTGCATTTGGGTGAGATGAATCATGGCCCTGGAAGTGCCAGGATCTCTCCAAAGACTGCAAAGGGAGTCCAGAAAACTGATTAAAGTGTGAACCTCTACCGTGCAGATGTCTATCTTCTGTCAGATGTGTTCCACCCAGGTTTTCAAAGGGTGTGTCCTCATTTGTCCTCTTTTTTCTCTATCTGAAATCATGGGAAGGCCTACCAGTCTTGCAAGATTTTGGCTGAAGATCATGGCCATCGAGGAAAATAACTTTTTGAGCCATGCGGTAATGCCATTTTGATGATAGATATGTGACCCTCGTGCTGTCTGAGCTGCTGAAGAACACAGAATAAAAAGGGAAGCAAAAAGCTGACCTGTCCCAGTCTCTGATCCAGACAAACTGTTTGATGCTCCCTCTGTCACGCTGAGCGTGATCGTGCTGTGAAACACCGGTGCTTTCATTAGGAGCAATCTCTGTAGTTGCCAAGCAGCACGACTCAGACACCCTGATGCCCGATCCTCCTTCCCAAACTCCTCCCTCTAAACTTTGTTCGTTTCCATGCCGTCTGACTGACGTTTCTTCTTGGGTGATCGCTGATGGGAATTTTGAACTGGAGCTTTTTAACTAAGAGCACTACGGAGCACAGCAGTGAGTGACCCATTTTTGGCTGTGGCAAAACTATGGATAGATGATACTAGAATTAAATTTGGACCGGGAAGCGGGAAGTAAAGGTTATTTCTTTAGATGTCAGTAAGGAGAATGAATCAGTCACAATTACTTAAGGAACCTCAGGGAGCAGTTCAAGCATATGTGATGCATGAAGGCAGATCTAATTGGGGTGATTTTTTGGGGAAGAGGTTCATAAAATGGGCCTGTCTCCATGGTAACTGAACACGTAGGAGTGCACTTGGTCTGGCTGATCACTGGAGTCCTCAGCATGTGACTGTCCATCTCTTAAATAAAGCCTAATTGGTTGTTTCCGATCTTTTTTTCTTAGGCAGGCATCTGACTCTCTTCTACAAATGTTACACATGAATGATTTCTTCCACCAAAATGCAAAAAGCTGTGCTTTCCAGAACAGATCCGGTCTGCTGAGAGAAGTGTGGTGGGGGTAGCCTTAGACATTCAACCCTTTGGTCTCTAAAGAAAACTTTATCTCACGTGTTTATCATGCGCTAAATCTTCTCCAGATGTGGTGTATTTGCTAGAAATCATTGGACCAACACATACAGGGCATGAAGCAAGCAAAGTAATTGTGACCTCGCATTGAATCTGAGTACTACATGTATGTTTTTCATTAGCTGATTGAATTATATCCCCACATGAATCATGACCATGACTGCATTCATCTCCATCAATCGGCAAGTCAAAACACACTTAGCCAGTATCCTCTGCTCTTTCCAAACGAGTGGAAACGGATCAATAGAGAAAGCAAAAGGCTAACTTCGCTTTTGCAGATATTGTTTCCCACTTGCTTGTTGTGGATTGGCAAATACAGGAAAGCACGGAAAGATAAAGGATGATAAAAATAGTTCTATTGCAGTTTCTACAAACAAAACTCTTGAAACTTTTTTGTTCTGGAGGAGCAACAGAGGTGCATTGCAGTATTATTCATAGCTCTTTGTACAGATGACTGGATTGGGGCAGTTAATTATTTTTCAAGATCAGCCCATAAATAAAATCATACAGATTCAGAGGACAATGCTTTGTATATTGCCAACAATGTATTAGTTCCTCTTTCAATTGATAAAATAATTAAGGGCTTGGTTGTAAAGGGCATATTTCTCTCTGTGGTCACTGGTGCCTGAAAGCATGAAATTTCAAAATGTTTCCAATAGTTGTTCATTGAAAGGGGAATAATCCATTTTCTGCCTAATTATTTTCAAGAGAGCAATAAAAACTGTATTAGGAATATTTAAAAATGTAAAAAGTGCATTACATTCAAACGGTTTGAACTTTGGCAATGTACCATCATTTGCAGATGATAATGAAAATGTTAACCTTGGGAGAAACCATTTTGTCTACAAATTAATGACAAATAAGAGGATTATTAGCTTCAGACTAATTGCTAAGTTCATATAGTGCTTCATACAGTAAAGTATGTTATATATAAGTTGTCATTTGGTTCTGCAGGTTATATAACTAAGATTTAAATCACTTTCCTCATCTGGAAAAGGGTTTCAGAACGACAGAAGATACTTAATAGCTCTCACTGTAGCATATATGAAAACACTGAGGAATGTCACCATTAAATGGATGGGTGGATAACCTGAGTGGGTCTTAAGATGTTTTCCAGTTATTAGAAATTAACTATTGCCGAAGGAGAAGATTGCTTAGTTATAATTTTCGAATTCCTGAAGGAGGATGAAGATGGGGATGATCCTTTCAGGAACTGAAAACTGACTGGTTTTATTTCCTTTCACAAAAACGTAACTTTTTGTTGTTGTGGGTTTTTTGTTTGTTTGTTGTTTCTTTTTCTTTAATGGCACAGTCATAAAAGTAAAAGAAGCTGATCTTCTAGGAGAAGAAATTTATGATATAATGAGTTCACTGAAGAGTAAAGTCAAAATAAAAAAAGGGTAAATCCTTTGGTCACACTAGTAACTTCTATCAGAAAACAAAACAATAAAAAAACCCAAAGTAGGAAATAAAGAAAAGGATTTTAGTTTCCTAGTGCTTGACTTCACAATTTGACTTCAGCAAGTAAAATCACATTAATCAAGAACCTATCTTTAAATCACATTACTCCAGAGCTATTTTCAAATCTCAGTTCTCTCAGTTTCTTAGAAACTAATGGAAATTATGCTGTTCAGTTATATTTTAAACACAGTATGGAAAGAGTATTTTCTGTCTGCAAAAAGCCCTGCTCTGGGCTTGTTGTGCCCTGAGCTGGGTATCCCTGTGATCACAAGTGTCCCTTGGCCAACAGCTTGTGCCCAACTTGCCTGAGCTCAGCACTGAGGACACCCGTCACGGCCAAGGGCTGCCAGCCTGGGCAAGCACTGCCCAGAAAACACCAGCCTTTTGTGTGTCTGGGCTGGGCACTGGGCAGGTCTGCCACTGGTGCCGGGGACTAGGGAGAGGGAAGCAGGTGGTGGTGAGAGGGGGCATGAAAATACCCCTGGGGAGATCCAAAAACGAGGAGTAAGAAACTCCACCATGGACATTACACTCCTGCCAATGAGAACTTCAGGGTGGTGACAATTGGAGGTGCTGCTGGAGGTGACTCCAGCCCTTGAAAGGATGGTGGCAGCGTGAACATCATATCAGAAGAAAGAGGAGGTAATAGGACATTTTCTAGTATAACCATTTTAAGGGTGCTATTGAGACTTTTCTATACCACTTTGGACCGTGTTAGTGTCATTGTAACCAGACTAATATATCTTTGTTGCCTTTTGATTAGTGTTTGATTTGAGTCTAGCTAGACTGGATCCAGGTTATTGTCTCCAGATGTGGCCCTTTAGCCCTTGACGAGATATAGAGTGTAGCACTCCCTGACTCAGCTCTGGACCACTCAGTCTTGCTCTTTCCAAGATTTGCTGTCTCTACCCTTCAGGCAGTTCGCTCCAAGGGATGGGATCCAAACCAGCTGGTGCCTCATGTCTAGGGACAGGAATTGGTGTTTGGTTGTCTTTTACTTATGAGCATAGAGTTAGAAGGTCTCTGTATAAGTTCATAGGCGCAATGGCACCTCCAACTTGTAAGAATTGTGTGGAAAGCCAGGGAAATCCGTCCTCTTGCTAGTTGAGCCATTCAGAGAAAAAGAAGACTTTTCACATTGTTCAAATTCCAGGTAAATTTACGGTTGGTTGGTTTGTTTGTGTGTTTTTTCCCTGTTCATTTTTTGCTAGCTGTATTGTCTAGTTTAGATTTCATAAATAAATATATATTTTTTTTTTATCTTCTTCTGGAGGTTAGGGTAATTTTAAGATAACATCCCAGCACTCTCTCCTCAGAGATATTGTGATCCTAAAATTGGGTACAAACTATAAAGGGCCCAAAGCCTTAGCACAGGCTATAAAATACTTCAAGGGATAATAGGATATGCATCCACTTTCTCTGCATGAATGAGCTGGTACAGCAGAGGTCACAAGAAGGAGAAATGTCTTCTAATAACCAGCAATAAGCAGGAAAGTTCTCTGTCGTGTTGCAAGGTAGACAGCAGCAAGCCTAAAATGTTAGGGTGCTGAGAAAAGGCTTGACAGGGAGGTATGAAAGCAGATTTAGTCTTCAAGCAGAAAAGGGCAGTAGGAATGGCGCTGGGGGCTGGACTGGACGATGAATTCAATGGCACAGCAAGAGAGAAGCTGACTCATAAAGTTAATTGATAGCTGGTTGGTTTGTCACTTACATTTTTCAGCCAGACCCCCTCGTGGAAAAAGAAGGACTCTTTCTCTCATAGACATTAAATGATTGTGAGATTAGTGGCCTAGGAATTATGAAGTCCTCCCTTTGACTCCCTCTGGCTCTAAGCATTAATCAGATAATTGTCTGGGATGTGAGACACTTCTACCTGCTTCTTCCTCCCAAGCCCGAGTACTAAATCTTACCTCTGCATTGGGCTGACTTCACCCAGGCCATGTTCTGCTGCTGTAGATTTTCTGCCTCCTTTATTGTGTGTATTTACATGGAAGGAGAAGATGGAGCTGAGAGAAGTGGTTTTAAGAACACAAGACCAGATGAGATGCCTTGGTCCACTGCTATAATAAGAATTATGCTGCATAATCTCTTAAACAAAGGCATCAAGCTCCATCTAAGTAGTTTGGTTTTTTTGGTCCATCTCCTCCTGTGAAAGCATACTCCAGGACTTCTGATTCTGAAGGCTTAACTCTTTTCCCTTTGTTTTCAACCTAAATGTTTTTGTGGGCTCTTTGATCTCTCTCATTACGTGTTCATGCTCTCTGCAGTCCTACCCTTCCTGTCAACTAGTTGAAGAGGTTTTGCCACCTTCCCTGTTTTTTTATGCAGTCCAGTGAAATTTTTCTGAGTGATAACTTACTTCAGGAAATGAAATGTGGTGAGTCTCCTCTCCTAAAATAGGCTTTGCTTTTCCTCAATCTTTTGATCAGCCCTTCGTTGGGCTTGTTCCAGGATACGTTAATTTATAGAACATGGGTGTCCCAAATTGCACATTGCATTTTCTCCCTTCCAACATGAGACAAGATTGTGCTGACCTGCAAAGAAACTCAATTTCACATCAGTTACAGAGGAAGAGGCAGTTATCAGGGTGTATATGGGAGTGGAAAACAGATGGGAGAGGTTGGCTATTATTCCCAAGATCATGCATAAGACAGGATCCATCACTTCTGATACCATAATGAGGCATTGCCAACACAACTTTAGCTCACAGAAGTTCCTTTTATGCATTTTTTAATCAGCATCGAAGCAACTGGCAATCATGACATGTAACATAGCTTAGAGTTAAGAACCTCTTGAGATGAGTGAAGACAGCTGTGCCTCAGAGATGTGCATTCATGCCCTCTGCAGATGCTGCTGTCTCCATTTTCATCTGCTTCACAATTGCAGGGTTTCTCTGCAACCCCAGTAACCTGTCTGAAATTTCTCTGGCTAGATGTGGGCATCTATGGGGTTGGTGATCTCTCCTTGGGCCAGTCACCCTCAGCTGCTTTTACAGCTGGTGGAGCGAAGGAGGCTTATTGATTTATGACTCCAAAAGTGCTTGCTGTCGACTGGAAACAGTGCCAAGGATGAGATGCAGTCATGTGCCCTGGACCTGGCTAAAGGCAGGTTTGGATGAGCCTTGTTGTTACTTTCCACTTTGAATGAGAGCTAAGGGTGAAATGAAAGGTAGCAACACCCGCAGAAAAGGACTGTCTTCCAGAGTCTCAGCAAACAGGAGCCCTTATGCTTCACAGTTGCCTTTCTCCGTATCTGGGTTTTATCCGTAGATCCCTGAAATACTTTATATGCACATGACATTTCTCACATCTCTCAGGCTTGCACGCCCAGTACAGTGTGGGGAGTAATTTTTCTCATCGTTGCTGCCAAGACTTCGGCTCTGACAGTGGGATACACCTTGCTGGATATAATATGAGAAGTGGGAAGAATTCTGAGTGACTTTTTGTCCGCTGAGCAGGCTTTACAGCTCCGTAATGCTACATAAATAAGTTCATAGCTGATTTGTAAACAGGGTGCATTTGAGGAGGAGGAGCTGTAGGATTTTCCATTGAAGGCTCTTGACAGCTATGTCTGAATACAGCTGGCAGACAAAGGCAAAATGAGATCCAATGGTAGGAAGCAGAAGGTGGAAGGATTTAAAATTAAAATAAGAAACAAACTTGTAATTTTTTTTTTTTTTTTGAGGGGATAGATCAGCAGCAAAACAAACCATCTTGGGAGGGGGGTAACTTCTGCCCTTGAGATCTTTATAGGTAGAGTCATCTGAAAAGTTTGCCCTGCCTCATGTACTAGCTCCTAGGCTAAAAGTGAGTGGTCAGATTTCTCTGGAGGTCAGACAGGATCAGAATGGTCCTTCTGGGCTTAACGCCAAGGCATCTAGCCTTGGAGGGGAGAATTAGCATCCTTGTTTATAAACAGGGACAACAAGACAGAGGAGCAGTAAGGGACATACTGAGAACTTACTTATCCTGCAGCACTGGCCACTGGCCCTCTTTAGGGAGTGGCAAGGAAAGCTCTCTGCTTGCCTGTCAGTGCAGGACCGATGCTGAGCTCACTGTTCTGCTGCCAAATAAAATTACAGTTGGAGGTAGAACACGTGTCCTACGCTCCCATCCTTCTGTGTCTGTCACATTGTGTGAAATGTGCTTCACTGACCCATTTATCCACCAGCTACAGGTCCTTTTACTCTGGTGTAACCTTCCTCCTGCCCCTCCACTGGGAAGCTCCGGGTTGGGATGCTGAGAAAGGAAGGATGCTTTTCCCAACCCTCTGATTCCCCCATGTGAACTCTGGGACAGAGTTGTTGTGTGATTCAAACACATCATATCTCACAAAGAAACTTTCCATAAAATATGCAGAACTTTCCAGAGGGGAAAAAAATAAAAAAGAAAAAAAAGAAACAAAAAAAAAAAATCCAGCTGACACAGCCCTGGGAATCTGTGACTGTTGTCATTACTTGCCTGGTAAGGAGTCAGGACCATGCGGGGATCTGTCACTGCCAGAAGGCTCTTGAACATCTGTTGCAACTGCAGCAGCATCAGAATGAGGAGGAAAAGATTAATCATGCTCTGGCCGTTAGTGGCTAATGCATCTTCCCTGCTAGCCTGCAGTCAGTGACAGGGGTGTCCTGAACTATGTTTTGCAGCGGGCTCAGCAGGGACACACAGACAGCTGGGAGGTTCTGGCCTTAAATGGCTTCATTTAAAAGTTGCTCTCTGGTTAGATTGCTTTTAAATGTTGCTAACTTCTCCCTTGGTTTTTTTTTTCCCACCTCAATCCCAACTTCAAGAGGGTGGACTGGGCCTGGAAGTGGACGTAAACATAATTTGGAGCTGGGATGAAGGCTGGGGACAAATGTTTCAGCAGAGCCTGTTGTGATAGGACAAAGGGTTAATGGTTTTAAAATATAAGAGGAAGGATTTAGACTAGATATAAGGAAGAATTTTTTTACAATAAGGGTGGTGAGACACTGGCAACAGGCTGCCCAGAGAGACGGTAGATGCCCCATCCCTGGAAACATTCAAGGTCAGGTTGGAAGGGGCTCTGAGCAACCTGACCTGATTGAAGATGTCCCTGCTCATTGCAGGGGAGGTTGGACCAGATGGGCTTTGAACTTCCCTTCCGACCCAAACCGTTCTATGGTTCTATGATTCTATGATTCATCTGAACAAAGCACTCACCACAGCCTGGTGGGGCTCCTGTGACTTGGGAACTGAAAAGGGGGACGCAGGTGTGCATCTTACATGTATAAAAGGCATATGTAGAAAAAGGTGAAAATACAAAGTAGTTGCAGCAACTACAAACTCTCCCACAGTTGAATCAGCCAACAAGTGTTTGTTCAGGGGGAAACATGTCTAAAGTGATTTCCCCATGCCTTCAGGGGCTGCCACGTGGTGGGGAGAGGCTGCCTCTGTGTTCAGTGATGCAAAGGGACTCTGAGCACAGCAAATTTGGCTGCTATGGGTCTGCCTCCTCTACGGGTCATAGCTGTTGCCCCCAAAAAATGGAGGGGAATGAACTAGGTCCAACTGGAAGGGTGCATGTAGGTAAACACCATCATTATGCTGTATGGCTGATAGCTTTATTGAGCTGTCTTCGTAGAAGGATTTACTGTGTATGGCTGAACTTTATTTATGGTTCTCTTCTGAACCCCCTTTTTTTAAGATGGTGTCTTTTTAAGGTGGTATTTTTTTAAAATGGCTTATAGTATCACTTGGAGCTATTAAGGAGTCTTCCGTGGCTCATGGTAAGTGAAATGGATGGTTGTTTTATGAACCTGGCCTAGTGGGAGGTGTCCCTGCCTTGTGGTCAAAACTCGATGGTCTTTAAGGTTCCTTCCAACCCAAACCATTCTATGGTTCTATGATTCTATGACACTTCTATTGAATGGCTGCTGGACCTGGTAAGTGATAGCTCCATGAAGCAGAAGACCTCCTACAGACCCAGTCCAATTCAGATAATTTTTATCACGAAGAAGAGTAATTCAGTTTCAGTAGAGGTGCTGCCTGGAAGGCCAAGGTAATCTCCACAGTTTCACCTCAAAGGTGCACTCAGTTGTTGGCAACCCTTAAAGACTTCTTTCTGAGCTGTCTGAAGAGGATGCAATTGCATGGGATCAATCCTAACCCCATGTTAGGAATAGCCAATCTGTCCGTGCAAGTGAGGAGCAGCAAATACATCTGTGAACATGTCAGGGGAAGTGCCAGTAATGATGATTAGATAAACTCCCGGGTGCTGAGATGATGGAGGGCAGAGTCATCGAGCTGAGTGCAGGAATACACTGTGAAGGCAGTACATTTTGGTACCATGGTGTTTCACAGTTCCCTCGCATTTTTGTTACCTCACAGATTCATGGTAAAAATGGGGTTTTATTCAGTTCTGACAAGACCATTTCTCCCTCTGCAAGACAGGCCATTTAAGAAATAAACACTGTATAACAGTATTTGTGTGAAGTCTGTGGAAGAAGAAAACAAGAAAGAAAAGAAATCTTTCTGTCTTGCTCTCTGCAAAGACAAAGGTACAAAGACCAGATTCAGCCGGTCAGTCTCTACTTGCTCCTCTTTGTGTTTCCTACTACTTTCAGAGGCCTTCGAAGGTGAATAGACATCCAGAACCAGTGAGAAATATTCCAGGGTGTTCAATGGAAGTTAGACCAGTGAAGTCTGACCTCAGAGAGAAGAGATATTTCCAGATCTGGAGTAAGATCTAGGTGGTTTTATTCCAGACCCACATGCCATGCTTACTCCATCTCCTTTGATGAACCAGAGCAAAGAGTCTGTCCAGCTGTTTGGCCATCCCACCGCTGGAGGGGACATGGTCATCCAGTGACGAGCCCTGGTTTCTGGATAGGAGGATGACCCCAAAACACAGCTCTCATGGGGCACACAGGAAGGATTTCAAAGTCATTGAGTCTTGGTTGTGAAACAACTGAAGAGATGTTGGCAGCTTTGCGACCGAGCTCCACCGTTAAAAATCTCCCCGCTCCCTTGAACGACCTCCCTCCTTCCTTCACGGATGCAGAGCGAACTGCAATTAGCATCTGTGCCCGCTCTCTAAAGCAGCTCACAGCGAAAGCGAGCAGCGTCTCAGGCCATTAGCCCTGGCACCATGCCATGAAGCCCTTCCACAGCATGTCTGCCACCGTGATGGATGGTGGCAGGATTCAGAGCTCAGCTTGTTCCCAGCCGGTGACTTACCGTAACTTTCTCTGGGGGTTGAGGGTAGAGGAGGAATAAATAGTGCATGACGCAT
Organism: Calidris pygmaea; assembly: GCA_003697955.1. Classification (NCBI taxonomy): domain Eukaryota; kingdom Metazoa; phylum Chordata; class Aves; order Charadriiformes; family Scolopacidae; genus Calidris; species Calidris pygmaea. The sequence goes on from QJSC01009546.1 coordinate 725,603, forward strand.
CTGTGGGGGAAGGGGACAACTCCTGGAGGAAACTCCACCACTGCAAGGGTGTGTAACATCCCTCCCTGGCCACCTATGGACACCAGCTACAACATGTTGTGGAGCTGGGGGAACGATAACTAGAGATGCTAGCCAGGGGGAGGACCATTTGCTGGAGGTTGGAGATAAAGGCACCTGCTAGAGGTGCAGGACGTGTGGGTGGCGTGGGGAAAAGTTGCTGGAGGTTCTGGGATGACATGGAGCTGGGGAAGTACTGCAGCAGGGATAGCACGAGGCCAGAAGAAAAGAGATGTTGAGGTGTCAGTATTGTTTGTTGATATTATATCAGGAAATTGTGGGTCTGACCCTATCTCAGCCCCACAGGAGAGAGAGGCAGGCAATGACCTTATCACAGACTGATAAGAGCCAATTGCTGTCAATATTTTGCTAGGCCAAAATCCCAAATAACTGCAGCTGCATTTGCAATGCTGAAGGTATTTGCCCCATTGAGTGGTGGCCATGGTGCAGAAAGGTGATGTCCACATTGGTTGGGGAAGCCCTTTCCAGGCCATCACCTAGCATAGCGTTTGGCTATGGCACTCTGTGGCTTTAAGATAGAATTATTATTTTTACTGTGCTTTTTCCAGCTCAGAGTGCCTGACATACCACATTCAAGTGTGCGTGAGCCTTTTGTGGAATCAAGGGCTGTGGGGATAGTTTAGGACTGTGTGGTGAAGGGAGCCAACCTGGAGAAAACCTAGGTATAAGAACTCTCCTGAGTGAACAGCCCTTGGATTCTTCATTTATGAAGAAACTGGGGCTGGTCTAATACCTGCTGTGGCCAGTTTGGGGAACCAGGACCTGGAAATTATCTTAGCAAAAAAAGAAACACAAAAATCCAAAATTTCTTGATGCCAAGTTAACTTGTTAAAGCTGGCCAGGAAAATCCTATTTTTCTGGCCTCAAGTTACACCAGGGGAGGTTCAGGCTGGATATTAGGAAAAATTTTTTCACCGAAAGGGTTATCAGACATTGGAATGGGCTGCCCAGGGAGGTGGTTGAGGCACCATCCCTGGAGGTGTTCAAAAGACGGGTTGATGTAGTGCTGGGAGATATGGTTTAGTGATGGTGTTGCTTTTTTTTGTTGTGTGGGTGTTTATTTTTGTCAAAATTAGGTTGACGGTTGGACAAGATGATCTTTAAGGTCCCTTCCAACCTAGAAGATTCTGTGATTCTTCAGCTGCTTATTAAGTAGAGAATGACAAAGTCCTCGTGGTAAGATGTTCTTGCATCATTTCTGAATCATTTTTCCTTCTCTTTCCTATGAGGCACACTGTACAAGCAACTGCAGTGCAACAGCAATCTTGTTACGCCTCCGTTTCGGTGATCCTGATTGTTATTAATGATAATAACAGCACTTACTGGTCCTAATCAGGACCAGTGCTAGCTGCCGTACACAGGATGGTTCCTGACTGAAATGCCATAAAACAGTATACACACCTCTTTAGACCTCCCTGTTCTTTTGTGAAACTGTAGGAAGGTGTGATTAATCTGACAACAGCAAGAAAGCCGCTTCTTGTTACTTTTCCAATTTTTTCCTTTTCCAAACAACGTGAGATTTGCCCTTAATTTTCTATATGCCACGCATTTCTCTGGAGACCAAAAAGCTGTTGCTCCCTTGGAATACTACTAATGCTACTCTGACACCACAAATTTTGGTTTTGTCAGCTTTTATAAATTGCTACCCAGTATTTCAGCACCCACTTGATTTGCGTAATTCTATCAACTTTATTCCAGTTTAAGTCCTGTGAGTTATAAAACCAAATGCCTGTGATGTGCTGTAAATTTGAAAGCACATGAAACATTTGTGCCCAATTTAAGAGCATGATAAAAGATCAAAAACAGTTTGCTGCACTAAAAACTCATGAAAGCTGTGCAAAATACATTCAGTGAAGAAAGCTGTAAATGGAGAAATTGCATATACATTAGAGTTCTGCATAGATATGGCGAGACATATTTCAGAGGTAAAGAAGGTGCCTTGCAAAATTTCCAGAGGCTGTGTGAGTTTGTTGAATTGTGATATTTGGCTGTCAGAGGCCTCTTGGCTACTGAAAATATTGTGTAATTCAGCATCTCCAAGCATGACATGTTGCAGGGAATGAGCTCCGTAGGTCTCTTGTGGTTTACAATGGACAAGTTAATGGCCATGAATCCAGTGGAGCCCTTTGCAGCTCCCCTGCTGCGAGAGGACTGGGAAACCTAATGAAGCTGTGTGAAAGATGCTCCCAGGTGACCAGCAAAAGGAAAACATTCTGAATCCACTGCTAGAAGTGCACTGAATGTGAAGTGCCACCCAATGAGTTCGATTCCCATACCGATATCCAAAAGACCCAGCTTGTATCACCCAAGAAACTATCATCTGCCTGCCTAGTGAAAACCATGTGTCATCCCATCACCTGAGCTGTGATTTCACCTTCCTCCCACCCAGCCCTGTCTCGCACTCCAAGCCCACAAGCTCCGCTTCTGTAAAGCTGATGTTCCCAAGAGCTAATGAACATGTTTCAAGCAATCAGTCATTACGAGCCTGTTTGCTTCCACTTGTGGTACAGCTGAGTCCGGGATCCTTGGGGAAACCGTCTCGCTTGATTGCCACAGAGTGCACGGGTGTTTTGTGACCTTGCTAATATTGTGGATCTACCTAAAAAGTGTATAATCATTCTGCAGGCAAACTTCCTAGGCAATTTCTTAGCAGACGCTGAAACATTTCTGTGTTGGTCCAAATTGCTTCCTCTCCTTTTCCCATCTGGGAAATAAACAGATTTTTTTTCTCTTTGTGAGGGGAAAGCAGTCTTTACTTCTTGAGGCTGAACTGGGAAGCCTAACGTACCCTCTTCAGTATTACTGCTGACATCTTCGGTGTCCCCACGGGGCTTCTCTCAGCCATCACCCATCCCTGGCAATTTTTCTGGACTGTGAGCACTGAGCTCAGTACAAGTGCACAGGGTGTTTCCAATATACAAAACACTGCAGTGCGAAAAGTAAGAGCCCTGCTGCAGTGGACTTTCCCTCAGCAGAGAACAAAGCTGTGGGGGAAGCTGAAGGAAAGACCTGGCAAAGTTTGTAGCAGAACTTTTCCCCACAAAATGTTATGTCCTAGAGCCTTCTGGGTCCCGTATATTTTGGGTTTTTGCTCTGCTGTTCGTCCCTCATACGTTTCTCAATGTATATACTGCTGAGTATTGTAAACTGTATCCCATGTCATCTTTACCAGTCCTATGTGGGGCTGTTGGCAGCTTTACCGCTGTTGCATGCAGCTGATGGATCAGTCTTGCTGATGAACTGAACATAGAATCATAGAATGATTTAGGTTGGAAGGGACATTAAAGACCACCCAGTTCCAACCCCCTGCCATGGGCAGGGACACCTCCCACCAGACCAGCTTGCTTAAAGCCCCATCCAGCCTGGCCTTGAACATCATTGCTACTTGCATTTGGGAGGAGGTGACTGGGGTGTCAAACCAACCTGAGATGTCCTTGTTCATTTTTTTTTTGCAAGGGTTTTGGCAATAGTGACACTTCTCTAATACTGTGAGGCAAGAGCACATAGTTTCAGGATTGCCACAGCGTACCAACTCCTCGTCCAGCATGTGCCATGCAGTAACAGACCCTCTATTCTTAGGATCCATTGCAAGAACAAGGGCACACTGCATTTCACTTTACAACGGCATAAGGAAGCCAGAGACCTGAGGAGATGGGGCCTCAGCTGGGAGAAAGGGCAAGCAAACAGGAGGGGAAGTCTGAAGCAGAGAAATCCACCAAAGCATGCAAGATGGTATAGCCTGGGTACCAATGTGCATCATATCCCTTCTCTGCTGGCTTGAGATGGGCTCTGGGGAGGTGAAGGTGGTCTTCAGGAGGTGTTATTGGGTGGAGAAAGGATAATTTTCCACCATTCCAGAATAAATAGCTTGTACTTGTGTGCCATGGGCAGCTGGGGGAGTGCATGCACACAGAGAGACCTCACAGCCAGGACAGGCTTGCCTGTGTTCTCAGGGCACTTTGGAGGATTATTTAAATTAGCTACAGATGGAAGCTGTGTAATAAGATGTGCAGGTTCCTCTGAGTTCAAGAAAGGCTAAAAAAAAACAACAGAGCAATGGGATGTGCAACAAGAAGAAACATCTTCCCTTTACTCTCTTGCCGTCCATGTGTCCAAAACTGATGATGCTCAGGTACATCTGGGAACAAGGAGAAGGCAGGTCATCTGCTCTACCTGGCTGCAAGGTGTTGGGTAAAGCTAGGACCAGCCCAGCCAAGGGAGCATTCCTTTCCCTGGACTGCTGGAGGGATATTTTTAATTCTCTTCCAGCACCTGATGCTTAGGGGCCAGGGGAGAGAGAAGGGATCAGTTTAGGAGACAGGGAAGAGGAGAAAAGTGGCATCTCCCAGCATGCTGTGGGCTTGAAAGGTTCAGTGCAAGGAAGAGCAAGCCCTGGAGCGCTACTTGAGCATAAACTATTCCCACTTCTCCGTTCTTCTCTCTTTTCCTAATTTTCTTCCCTTTGATCTTGATTTGCTGCTTCTGAGACTTGCATAATTTCACCCTTGGGCAAGTGGAACAGATGCAAACCTTCTCTTTCCTTCCTTAAGACACAACCCACAGGCAGTTTTCTGAATTTGGGTGCCTGTGGACTAGATCTGCTTTGCATCATCAGGTCACTTCTGATCTGGGTTTTTCTAGGGTGGACAATGGAAATTGCCTCTAATTAAGTTTTCCTTAGAGGATTAGCCATGACGAGTACAGTGTGTCCACCTCGTAACTGGTGTGGCCCTAAGTTCCCACTGCAAAGTAGGCATTTTCTTTACCCCAGAGACCACTACACACAGTGGCTTTGTGATGTTGATGGTTGGTAAGTTTGGAATCCATGGTCAAGTCAGTGTAGACATGATATCTGAGGTTTAAGGTCCTGTCTCAGCTCCTTTCTCATACACCCAAAAATATCTGCCACAATGTCTTAGAACAAAGTAATCCATCAGGGTTACTTGGGCTTGAAATGAATTGAGTTTGAAAGGTGTTTCCATGCATTGCTAAGCTGATGGCCTCAAGGAAAGGAGCAGAACTGAGGTATTTTGCTGAAGTATTTTTAGGTATATTTGAGGTATGTTGATTCTCCGAGGCTCATACTGCAGATGACGCACAGTGATTTCCCGAAGACATTTCTGGAGTGATCTTGAGGAAACATTACTACAGATGGCTAAAGGCAGACAACAGGAATTCTTTCCCAGGATCATGCTGTGACTGGAAAAGGAAATATTGCTCCACTAACACTTATTGGCCTCCCAGTTTTAGGAAGAGTTGGGGGATTTTTCACCTCCTCTCATGTCACTGCGAAAGGGCAGAATGGGACTTTTTTCCCAGCACAAGGGAGTCGCCAGCAGGAGCAGAGAACAATAATGGTTGAGCTGAGGTCTCTTTGCAGTGCCTGAAGGGTTAACGCTGGGCTTAACCAACCCATGGATCCCAATAACCTGCTCAGAAGGCCTGTGGGTAACTCCAAAATCTTCCTTGTCCTCAATCTTTTCCTGCTGACAGCATCTCTCCGGATTGGTACATTCTCTCTGTCTGCTAGAAGACAGTCATTTCCTTTCCTTTGATGCCACTATTTTTAGTTACACTTTGTCCTCACTCTTCTGAGATGAAGACGTAGAGGGATTCCCACCCCATCACCAGGAAATACCTGCTGTTCTTAAAGAACTCAGAACCTAACCCTGAGAAAAGTCTCAGGAAAGAATTCATCCTTCAAAAACTGCTGCCAGCCCCATGCAGGCTTGAATTTTGTGACGAGGCAGATTATTTTGGAAGTTTAATTCATCCCACAGACCGAGCATTTGTCATTCTTTCTGTGAATTATGTCGTATGCCTAACCAGCTATTTGTTAGTCACACGCTTTCCAGCACTTCTGTGAACAGGCTTTTTAAGCTCTGAATTGCTGGGAGAAGTGATGACTGTTTGTTCTGCCTGTTTTAATTATGACTGTTGTTTCTGCCTTTCCACTGGACAGACTTTTTTCCTCTTTTCTCTTTTCTGGTTATGAATGCTGAAAGATACTGGCCAGGTGGCCGGAGCTGTTGCATCCTCATCTGTTGCAGATATCTATCCTGAAGATATTTAGCAAAGGAGAGATTGGCAATAGTACAAACATTCAAGTTAATGCCGACCCACCCTCAAGCAAGTTGACTAACAAAAAAGAGATGGGGAGTTGAATACCAGAATAATGTTTTCAGTGTGAAAATGCCCATTCAGTTGCAACAGTGATTGAGGAAATATGATTTCAAAGTCCAAATCTGTCATAAACTGGCCATGTAAGTTGTCTTACTATCAGTCCATGCCTTAAAAGTAGATATTTGATTCTCTGCATCGCTTTTATCTAGATTTAGATTGGAAATGCTGAAAGGAAAAACCTTGGTGGAGAGTAGACTATGGATAGTGTCCCCCAGAGGTCAAGTTCAGATTTCAAGTTCTCCTTCCTGATGAGTTCTAGCAATATGTCAAAAAACATGCCTATATACACCCCTCTTCATGGGAGTCAAGGTCTGTAGTGGTTTCATCGGTGGCATCAGCTCTTTCTCCTAGAACATTTGCTCTCTGCTGACAAATCATTGAGGCTGGGTGATGGCATCTTTTCGTTTGCATGGCCCAAGCTATTCTGAAATCATAGCCAAGGAGCATTCGCAGTTCCTTTGAGCCTCTGGAATAGATTAGCGTGTCCCTAACCCCAACACTGCTGAGGCCACTATGCAATTAGCCAGCAATTGTGCCGAAGCAAACAGATTGCATTGAAGATAACCAGATGTGAGCAGATAAAGGGGCTGGTGGAATTTGGGCCATGTGTGTCTTATCTCTGAAAGCCTTCAATAGCTTCCCCAGCCCTGAGTTCAAACAGCAGTCACAGGCCTGCAGTGCTTCATGCCAGGATGTTTATTAGACACCGATTCTGGTGATCTAAGCCCTCTAAACTTGCCAGGTGAATGAGAAAGGTCAGCAGTTTGAAGGTGAAGGCAGAGTTGTGTACTGTCAGATTCTTCTGATCACAGGACATCTGCTCCTGCTCATTCCTCTGAAGATATCAAAGCACTCAGGACACAGGACCATCAGAGCCTGAGATGAGGATCACAGCAGTCTTGTACAAGGGCTCATTTCACTCTGTTTGCATTAAGACCTTATTGCTCTTTATTGCTCTCTACAACTGCCTAGAAGGAGGCTGTAGTGACATGGGGGTCAGTCTCTTCCCCCAAGTAACAAGTGATAGGACAAGAGGAAATGGCCTCAAGTTGCACCAGGGGGTTTAGGACGGATATTAGGAAAAGTTTCTTTACCAAAAGGGTTGTCAAGCATTGGAACAGGCTGCCCAGGAAAGTGATTGAGTCACCATTCCTGTCAGTATTTAAAAGACAGGTAGATGTGGTGCTGAGGTTTAGTGGTGGACTTGGCAGTGTTAGGTTAACGGTTGGACTTGATGATTCTATGATTCTAAGCACGGGGACTGGGAATAGATATGGCATTGCAAGACATCTCTGAGTAGGCCCAGATAGACCTTCTCTCATTCATGTTTTCATTCCTTGCTGCTGAGGGATGACACCAACACTTGGGGCAGGTGCTCAGGTGGGCTTGGCTATACACACTGTCCCTTCAGCTTGGGGTGTGAGGGAGGAGAAATGTAGATCATGAGAACTGGCCCCATCACATCAGTTCCCCCAATCTTTTTTTATTATTCCTGACACTCTTCCCTAGGAAATATTCATGCTCAAGACCACAAACTCATCTGAAACTCCATGCACAACAGACACAGCAATTTCAGGGACACGGTGGTCTTTTCCCCAACCTTCCACACATCTAATATCAACAGCAGTACCAGTGATGCAGCACACTTTTGATTAACTAACAAGACAAAGTCTAGCCTTTCAGTGGAAGGAAATCTCATCAATGAGAAAAATGAAGAGCTGCTCAAAACATCAGGGAATTCAGAGGCATCACATGAAATCTGAAACCCCATAAAAATTTTGAAAACTGTCCTCTTATATCTAAATATATTCAGTCAGCATGAATGTGTTGGGGCTTCTAACATCCTTCACAAGTGAACCATCAGAAGGGTCAGACAGAAAAAGAGGGAAGCCTTGAAACTCTTGGTTTTTAAGAACCAGAAACAACCAAATGAACGCTCCTGTGTGCTCAGAGAATGGCTGCTCTAGAGGACATCTCAGTGTCCTCTACTCCACGTGAGTTCCTGTAGCTTTTTCAACCTTTTCATCCCTCTCATGAGTGAAGGTTGAACAAGAAACTCCTTTGGTCATCTGATAAAAACATCCACCAGGCTTAAAGGTGTCTATAGACTGCACCTAGGAGTTTATCTAGACATTTTTTCAGTCAGATCCAGTAGATTGGGTGTTCTTAATATACTGTCTCTTTTCTTTTATCATCCTCTTTTGCAGTTGAACATAGCAATTCAATGAGCAACCTCCTTCCCGCCCCTTTCATTCCCTCTCTGAAAGGCAAACTGATTATTATTATTTTTTTTAAAGAGTAATCTAAGCTTTACAGGACTTCTACTGTCAGGCTATTTCAGCTATTCCATTGACAACTCCCAGCTAGATTTATCTCCAAGGATATTCAGTGCCTCCTGATAGCATTATCCTTCTGCTAATTGAAATTCTGTCCTAAGGAAGAAAAAGGAAAGATTTCCAAAGGGGTTGAGAAATAACAAGGCAAAAAAATAAACCTAAGCAAGCCTCCGAGGCAATTCCCAAGGCTAGAAATCTGGAACAATGTTTTGTGCCTTTCCTTTACAATCAACTTCCCAAAGGGGCAGAATTATCAAATATTACATGGGGTAATCTTAGTAATTAAAGAATTTATACATATATATGAAACACTACAATGCTGATCACAGGACACAATCCAGTTTGCAAAGTATTTTTCTGCTGGGATTCACCAAGGCACTTTCTGTTTTATTATGAGTTTGCTTTTTTTCAAAGATTGGAGTGTTTTTAATCTATTTTTTCCAGATGTTTTGCCTCATAACATTTCAGGGTTTACTATATGACTCTCATTTGTTTGCCCGATCAATTTCTTTCTCTGTCTGTCTCTTTCCCTCCTCTACCTCCCTAAATTTTAGTATGTGATTTTTGGAACATGATTACAGCAGAGCCCTGCACAGTAGAGCAATACTACAGTTATCTCCATGAGACAGCTTGGAAGACCATTGAAGAAACCTCAAGTGAGGAGTGGGAAAACATTGGAGTTAGTCACGCGAGGCAACTTTCAGAGATGGACAGAGAAAAAATACCCAAACCAACCAACCAAAAAACTCAACCCTCAAGGATTCCATCTGGCTATGAAAGCAGAAGTTCAGATGACAAACCTTGCCACCTGGTTGGCCAAACTAGGAGAAAAAAACCCTGTAGATTGTATTTAAAAACAAATAATCAGAACACACCTTTAGATGTTGTTGAAAATCTTCCTTTTTGTGGAGCCCAGAAGCAGCACAATTCCCACATACATTGACCTGTCCTCTGAATCTCAGAACTATGTCATTGACTCGGAGCCCACATATGACCCAAATATGTATTTCCACTGGGGTATTTTTGCCTGGTAAAAAAACCTTCTCAGCATGCTAGGACTGTTTTCAGAGTCAGTAGCACAAGATACCCTAAAAATGTTGACTGCTTGTAAGGAAAAGCCATTCCAAGGGTTCTGGAGCTTCTGCCTGAGTCAGAACAGCATGAGCCCTTTGGCCTTACAGCTTTAGACTCACATAAGCATTTATGCCATCTTGACTCAAATAAACATGACAAGTACGCTACTGATTACGCTGTGGTTTGACATCACTACAACTCTCTCCTGACTTGAAGGGAGTTTGTGATCATTTATATCATAAAATATATGAAGAGTAATGAAAGTGACAGAGAAGGCATAGAAATCCCTGAGCCCTGCCATTTCTCATGTATGGATGCCCAGCACTTCCAGCTTGTGCTGCTCGGTCTATCACATCAAATTCCTAAATTCGTTAAACTGTAAAAGTTCTAGTGGAAGGAGAAGAGGGGATATTGATATAAAGTGCTCAAGCCCACTTTTTTTTTTTAATCTATGCGCACTGACCAGCTGGTCTATTAGAAGAGGTGGTGTGATTTAACACATCACCCAAGCTTTTGATGAGCAAGTTCTAGTCCCAACTTTGTGTCTGATCCTGGCAAATCACTTCCTTTCTGGAAGATCTAAGTTTTGACTCAGGTTTACTTTTTTCTTTCTGAACTTGTGCTGAGGGTATTTCATGATGCCTTCCAGCTTTAATTTACAGGGGATTAGCAGTCTGGCTGTTAATCAACCACTGAAGGCAAGTTTTGGGAAGCACGGACCACCTCTGAAGTTCAGGCTGCCCAAAATGGCCCACAAACAGACTGAGGGTGAAATCCCTTAGACTTGTCTAACTAGTAATGCTGAAATGTTCCAGACTGGCTTTCTGTTTTACAGCCTGAATGTCTGCATGTAAATGCCAGCAAAAATATAAAGAGATGCCCTCCCCTCCAACCTTATTCCTTAATCCATCAAAGAATGCTATTAAGGGAAACTACCTAGTTTGGCCCAACTTGAAAAGAACCAGGATAACCCTTTCAATTAGGAAGTTTAACATGGGTTAGATGTTTGCAATATGGCTTGTGCTAGAGAATGGTTTATGGAGAAAAATAAGTGAGAAGCAGACTGAGTGTTGCTCTTATTCTCCAGGACGAAGGGAAGGGGATTGGATGTGAGTAGTTGATGGGCAGATTGGTCTGTAAGACAGCAACTGCTTTTATGTCTCTATTAAGCACAAAAGGAAGGAGGAAGGAGATGAAAGGAAGATAGGATGGGTGGGGAAAGTGAGGGGATGTAGGTGCAGCCTGGAAGCATCATCTTGTGAAATAGGGAATGGAAGAATGGCAGGAAAAAGAATGGATTTACAACCTGACACCCCCACAGATGGCTCCTTGCATTTGTCCTTTTGCAGACAAACAGACCCCACTTGAATTATGGGGCTATAATTCTATTTGTGGATGGTGGACGGGAAGAGGCGGGGGGAGGTTGTGAGAGCTGTTTGGTGGTTTATGACCTCCCCAGAAGCCCTTGATGGAATTCCAGCCCCATAACTCACAGCTGCCTTTTCTGGATCTAATTCACCAGAGGCCTCTGATGTGGTAGTTGAGATCGCGTTCGGTGTGTCTTGCCCTTGCTGGGGAGTTAATCAGATTGCCTTTGCTAATCCAAAGCAGGGCAGTTTTATGGACAGTTTCCCTGGCGAGTGTATTCTGGTTTGGCTTGGGTACAGCGAAAGCAAAGAGCAGCCTTAGGTACTGTTAACGTAACTGGATCAATGTCTGCAGCCTTCTTGCTTTCATGGTCATCCATCAGAAAGAAATAAGAGTACAGAACCAGAGCCATGGCATGGCCATTGAGGTGACCTTGGTGTCTTGAGCTCTGGAGGTTTTCCATTTGGCTCTCCCTGCAAACATCAAGGGGCTGTAAGCTGCCTGAAAGTCACCCCTGTACTGCAGCTGACCAGGACCATGAGACCTAACTCTGGACATGAGTTCTAGCTCATGTCCATGTCTGTAGACCTGTCCCATAACATTACAAAGAACAGGTCCTGCCAGTACCTCAGGGTCTGTACTCTGACACTTTGGTGCTCCTCCAGCAAAGGGTTAATCAAACTGGACAGGGCAGAACTTACAGGACCAACTTGATGCCAGTCAGTAGTGTCTGAGGGGCAAAGGTGGGATGTCCTGGCATGTATCACTTGCTCCAGTGGAGAGATTTCTCTCTGCCATCATCTGTTTGCCCCAAAAGGCCATGTTTCAAAATTCAAACCTAACTTCAAAGCCAAACACAAGCATTTCTTAGGGTTCATTCTCCTACCCCCACATTCAACCCCTGAACAATTAAGCATCACACTCTCGCAGTCATAACAGACTGAACCTTTAAAGCAGCAGCTCCTTTTCCAATATTTTATTACAAACATCTCCTGACCCAGCAGACCCTTTCCCAGTACGCCTTTCTTTGGTCTAGTTTGGTATATTTGACCCAGTGAAGCAACTGTGTCTAAGAGCATATAGAGCAGAGGGAGCCAGACTGGATGCAGTTTTATCCATGAAGGTAAGAATTCCCTGGTATATGCTCTTCCCAAACTGTGCCTGGGCACTCTCTGGGAGATATTTATCTTCCACTGTCCAAAATTGTGCTGGGGAGCGGGCTAAGAGCTAAATATCACAGACAATTTCAGCATAGTGCTTGTTACTCCACCTTGGCCTTCTTATATTTACTAGCACAGATGTAGCCAGGAGAAACATCGTGCCTGGTGGTGTTATCTGCTTGTTGTGTTCCTACCCATAAAATGTTTGTGTGTCATGAATTGTGACTAACTGGTGATCTGCTTGCCTGTGTTGTAGGAACAAGGGCTGTGTCCCATATGGTGCACTGAAAGAAAGCTGGCCTGTGGAGATGTCTTGGCATCATCTTTGGTTTTGGGAGTTATAAGGTCAGTGAGTACATTTCCCATTAGAATTTATGAGAAGGCAGGAAATTCAAAGAAGCAAATAACAATAAAAAAAATAAAACAGTTATTCTCCTTTCATTTTTTTTTTTCTTTGAACGTCTTAGCCGAAGGCAAAAGACCAAACTGATTCCTGCTTTCCTCCCAAATGCTTGCTGGGTTGTGGGAACATATAGCACACCACAGAGGAGCTTAGGAGCTCTGCTGCATTTAGAGACATTCCCTTTCCTAAAAGACTTACAGCAAGAATGGTCAAAGCAGATGCACTGGTGGGATTCATCCCACCTGGCTTTAGAAAGGCAACCATCCACAGCTGGGATAGTCTCCCCACACCAAAGTCCCTAGGGTCAGCGGGAGGAAACAAGCACTTCCCTCTGTCGGTCACTGATCTATTTTAGCTGTGGAGGTTGCAATGAGGTGAATCTTATCCTGAAAGGACCCCTTTTTCACAGGTGACTCTGCAGGGAGACAGGACAGGTACAATAGAAGAAAATACCTCCAGCCATTCAGAGGTACCAGCCATTGAGGACCAGCCAATCTGGTCCTCAAGAATATGGTTTGGTCCTCAAGAATGTTGTTTAGTGATTTTTTTTTATATATATATATATTTTTTTTTTTATTGCTCATTTCTTATTTTTTGTCAGAGTTAGGTTGATGGTTGGACTAGATGATCTTTAAGGTCCCTTCCAACCTAGACAATTCTATGATTCTATGATGACTTCCCAGGATGAGAAAAGGCGATTTTGCAGGGATGCTGCTAAGATGGCTCCAAACAAAACCTCACTGATCCCAGAATCACTTTTCTGCCATGCAGTGTGCTGACACACCTCGATACTGAAGCTAGAAGGTCTCTCCAGGGCAAGAGACTCAGCGCTATGGTCCCCATCACTCTCACCACTTCGGTCAGGGTAACGAACTTGAGGCTGAACGCAAGGAAGAGTCTGTCGGTACTTCCCTTGTACAAGTGATACCCAGTGGGCACGAGAGAGCTAAGCATGGAGTTATACTTTGCTGAACCAGAAAAACCTCCAGGAAGGGGACTGGTGGGGGAAACAGCTTAATACGATGCAGGCGGCCGAACCTGTGAAGTGTCAGAAAGCAGCTGAGGGAACCGGGAAATAATAACAGCAAATTGAATGCTCTCCAGGTTGTTGGAAGTAGTCCCTCTCAGCTGACATCTGGGATTGCTTTTGGGAAGCTGAGCTGCAGACCGGCTCCTAGCTTTGCCCTGCCCTCTCCCATGCCAGATTTTCAAGGGGCACTTGGGGGTTGTCCTTTACACCAGGGATGTCACCATTTCCTCAGAGGAGGAGGAGCTGGAAGGAGGGATGGATTGAGATGCAGGAAATGGACATCACCTCTCGTGGACAGTAAAAGCAAGAAAGTTTTGAAATTGTCTCTTTTCTCTAGCTTGGGGGTGGGAGAATCCAGCATAGAAAAAAAACCAACCAATTATTTCAGTAAGGTGAAGGCAAGATGGCTCCTGCTTGCTTTGCAGATAACTGGTTCACCTTGAACCTCCAGCTTAGCCTATTTGGGAGGTGAACAGAGTCATTTCAGAGGCTGAAACTGGGAGAAGTGACTGGTGTTCCCTTGTCCCTGTCATGCACTTGCAAACATGGCCAACAGGATCTGAGCCGAGGTCCATCAGGATCTCCAGAGGGCCCCAGCAGGCACCAGACTGACTCCCTCTCCTCTTGCAGACATATCCTCATCAGAGATTTTCCTCCTCACTCCTGCTCTTGCAGCTCCCCTTGAATCACTAGGTAAATTCTTCACTAAGCAGTAGCAAGCCCACACATGTAATCCCCCTGAAAGCAAACATTTTGAGCTTACGGCTGACAACAGGGAGTTACCACAAGCCTGGAATCTGTTTGTTTGGCTGTGCTAAGTAATTGCAGCCCCATTTAACACGTGGAAGGGCGTGTTTGTGGGAATAGTTGGTTTTGTGTTGTTTCCCGGTCTTGGCACTGAAGGCAAGAGGAAACTGTGGTCCAGTACATATCACATATGAGGTTTAGCTACAGGACCTCAGTGTAGGTCCCAGCCATGCCCTGCCCTATGGATTCTCACAAATGTGCAATACCCTCCTGCGTCCAATGACAGTAATAATGACTGAGTTCATTGGTATTGGGAAAAACCAGGCTGCAGAGACCCTAATTTTGGCCCTGAGCTGCTGGATGATTGCGGGCAACTCATTTCACCTCTTCGTGCCTCAGTTTCCTCCCCACCTCTTCCTTTTCCTGTCTTGTCTCACTGACATAGGAGCTGTTATTTCTACGGGAACACTCTCTCCCTGTTTATTCAATGTCTGGCAGAGACTCAGCCTAAATCTACTCTTGTGTAAATGTTAAGTACAACCACTTAGTCTGGAAGGAAGCCTTTGTGAGATATTTCAGTTTGGGTTTAAAAAAGGTCCCCAAAAATAAAAGCCTTCATAACTCTTTTCTTTAGAGGTGTTTTGGTTTTCTTTTTTTTTTTTTTTTTCCCTAAATACACTAATATTTCCGAATAGCTGAAATCTCAAGCACTTTGCACACAAAGTTTTCTCACATAAATTCCTGCAATTCGCCCTGCTGCTCGGACGGGTCTGATGGGTGACACCTGTAAGGGTAACACACTGCTGTGAGTGACTCACCTGCTGCTGGGGCGTGCTGGTAGATGGATGCAGGTCCTTTTTTGGGTGACAAGGACTTTTCCTTTATGGTGTCCCAAGGAGCAGCTGGACGGAGATGTCTCATTTCCATGGCTGGATGTGGTCCATCTACCGGGGTACATAGCGCTGCTCATCAATAGATACCTAGACATTGGTTGAAGCCTATTGCAAAAGCTGTCAGAGCTTCGTTTTATCCCTTTCCCTTTCTGAAGCCCGCTGTCTTACTTCATTTCCGTGCTCTCCATTGAGTTGAGACTTGCAGATCCAAGTTCAACAAAAAGATGTTTGCTTTCAACAAGCCTTATGTTGGCAATGTGGTCTGCAAATCCCACCAAGCCTGTCAGCTGTCTCATTCCTCGGTGGGTGACAGAGGCTTAGCCCTTCCAAGCGTGGCAGAGGCTGCACCAGCTCCAGCCACACAACCCTGACTCTGTTTTCCTCTCTGGTGTGTGAACAGTGGCACAGCACTGGCTGGGAGAAAGGGAATGGTGGGGAATACTGGGGCATACACAGGCAGCGGAGGCTGGTAAGATTGCTGATGCCACTGCCCAGGTCTTGGGATGACAACGAGGATAAGAGCTTTGTCCCTGCTTTGTGGAGAGATGGAGGATAGTGGCTATGTGCAGCACTGGCTGCCAGACTGCCAGGGGACGTGGGACAGAAGGAGGGAGCAGGTACACAGTTCTCACCTCCTTTGCCACATCGCACTGCCACAAGACTGGTGAATTATGAAAGATGGCAGTTTCAGTAGTCCCCACCACTGCATACGTCCCATTTTTCACCTCCAGAGGGACCTGGCTCTGCTTATATCAGCTTGGCTTTTCAAGAGCAGGGTCACTCAAAAGCACCTATGAATCTTTTATCTCCATTTCGCCTTCAGCTGCGGTGTCTCAGGTCAAATTTCCTGTCCTTTGGGGTACATGATGAGGTTGATATGTTAAACCATGCAGACCTGTGTCACAGCAGTGCAAACCCAGCCCAGACTTGGCCAAGCCTGCCATCACTCCCAGGGAGTCTGACCTCCTTCATTAAAGATTAACTCATTGCAACAGCTGTTCAAAAGACAGTATCGTAAGATAATAACCATGAGATAAGGGGAGCACAATGCCTGGGGGGGAAGACGTGGGAAAGGGAAAATGGATTTTCCCTTCTTGCTTTAAGCAGAGGTATCTAGAAACTGGAGCATTCATCAGCTGCTCCTTCTTACCACCTGCGGGAGGAGAGCAGGAATAGGAGGCAGGGAAAGGAGGGAGGCTGCATTTCTCACTGCCAAGGGAACATCTTCAGCTGTGAACATAGAGGCAGAGGACAAGAGACCATGCCTGGCAGCAGATCTGCCCACAGGCAGTTGATCGTTCCCTCTCCCTTGGAGAGACGTTCTTCTGCCTCCATCCAAGGATACAGATGCTCAGGACAGATTATTTCTCCCTACTCGCGTGGCCAACCACAGGTCCTGAAAGCAGGGCTTGCCCCAGCAGCCTCAGGCCTGGCATGACGTCTTAGGAACAAAGAAGCAAGTGGGTTGGGGTGTTTGCTTGTCTACCTAAGACTACCTATGACTCTAGTGGCCGAGAGTGTAGTGGCTGGGTTTTCTTGTATGTGTATGGTTGGACTCAGTGATCTCAGAGGTCCTTTCCAACCATGATGATTCTGTGATTCTTACAGGTTTGAAACCTGACATGATGATTGATAGTCTAATGGCCAAGGAGTTAGAGGCTCCCCGTGAGGACTTTCAAGAGCCATAGGATATGGTTCCTTTAATGGCATCCCTGAATTCATGACCTTGTCGATCATCTTCAAAATGCACAGCTGATGACACCCCAAAGGCAGATGGAAAGGAATAACCCGGCTGGATCCCACCTCTCCAAAAATATTTCAAACAACCCAATAAATGGGTTTTTGTGTGAAAGATAAATAAAGGGGGCAGGGGGGAGGAGGGAGAAAGGAAGGAAGGGAGGGAGGGAGGGAATGGATTGGTGGAAGAAAGCTCTACACAGTTATTTGTTGACATAAACAGGCTGGTCCCCAAGCCTTTGCCCTCTCTGCTTCACACATAGCTGGGGTCTGCTCAGTTGGGCTCCACTTCCCACCACGCTTCACCAGCCCAGCCCATGGCCATGTAGTCAAGCCCAAAATGCCAATGTGTGCTGACTCTCTGGAGCACCAAGGAAAGTCTAGAGCAGGTACTGTGGATGGTGAGGGAGGCTGAACTTGGTAGAAGGCTCCTATGGTGTAGATGTGAAGTGGACTTGCTTTAAACACTTATATGGTCTCCAGTTTCATGCTTCTCCTTCACTCGAATTCTCTCTCTCTGGCTCCATTTGGCCACAGGAAGCAGCAATCACAGCCTGGGGCATTTTTATTTCTTTATTTTTTTTTAATAAACTTTATTCTATATTACAAATAGGTTTTTTTTCTTTTTTGTTCTGGACTGCAAAATAGGAATGCCTTATATTTACATACACAGGTATACAATTAATTATAACAAAGGTACAGAAGCTTTGCCTTTACCAAGTAACAACGGGATTCCAATTTAAATAGTATAGATTTTATTTATTTTTTAACTAGGATCAATTCAAAAGAAAATCAAACCAACAACAACAACAACCTAAGAAAAAGGATCCCAACCTCCTTTCTAATGCTGTCTTGACATCTCTTTGAGGCTGTTAGTAACACTGTAGTGAAAGGATATGTCTTTACATTGATTTTGTATTTAAGATGGAAGCTTTAGCAAAACGGAGAATGAGAGTTCTGGGCTCGTGTGTATGTCCAAGACACAGGGTCAGACACTAGGAAGGGCCTGTCTTGTAACGTTAAATAATCCAGTTGCCTCTCATCTTGATTCTTTAGGGAAAACACTGGGAGCATTTAGTTAGCACCTAATCTTTCTGCTTCCTTACCCCACTCTGGGCTGGAAAGCGGGTTTTCTCCAGGGACTGGAGAAAGAGCAGCACAGAAATTTCAAAAAACACCAAGTTTCTCTTAAGATACTTCAGAAAGGACTGCAAGCTTGGACATGTGCCTTGATTTCTCCAATTGGCTCTTGTGCCTCAGTCTATCTGAAAGCAAAGAGCAACTTCTACTGGGATATGCTGCCCTCAGAGTCAAGGAGCTATGCAAGACCACACCAGCAAGAGAAGGGAATGCTGAAAGAGCCCAAATGTCCTGGTTTTCCCCATTTTCCACACCCAGGTTCGCTTTACTCAGCTTCCCTGCACATTGCTCTCTGCTGCGAGTGTCTTTGAGGTGATCTGTTTCCAAGCAGAAAGAATTTCTTGAGGTAAACTCTCCATTTTTAGAACAGAAGATTAACACCAAAAAAAAAAAAAAGCGCCAATGAACAAACAACAACAACGACAACAACAGAAATCACACACGTGACAGGTTGATTAGACTAAGCAGCTTTATATCCTCGCCGGGGTTTTTTTGGTGGTTTTATTTTTTTCCAAGTGTAAATCTTTTTTTTTTTTTTCTTCTTCTTTTTTCTTTTGACATCCTTCTACAAATTAATTTGATGCTGTAAGCCTGTGTCCCCTTAGGTGCTTCTCTAACAGTGCAGTGAACTGAGCCATCCCAAATAAAACATGGTTGACAAACTCTGCTTTCAAAATATTCTCTGCAAAATGTTTCCCTGTAAGACAATGAAACTTTTTTGGAGGAAGGGGCGTTGCACAATGGCAGAGGTGAGGGAAAACCGCAGGACTCCATGGACCTAACGATACTCTGAAATGGGAACAGCATTGGGTGCAAAGCAGGAAAAGTCAGGCTGTGAATGGCCAGGAGCCTGAGGTTAACTCCATGATGCTGAGGTTCGCTTCACCAGTTTCCTGCTCTACAGCATACCAAGTTTGGATGGCAAGACCTAGGACATCCCAAGACTTCCTCTGGACTTGACAAAATGTGGAAGGAATGTGTAATCTTTGTGTTGGGCTGACTCAACCATGAGAGTAGCCACTGGACTCTTAACACTCTGTCAGTTCTCATAGAATCATAGAATGGTTTGGGTTGGAAGGGACCTTAAAGATCATTGAGTTCCAACGCCCCTGCCATGGGCAGGGACACCTCCCACTAGACCAGGTATTTCAATAGCACTATTAAAAATAACAATGACAATTATGTGATTTGCTTGGTGTTTCTTCCTTCATGGTAAATAACTCCCTGAGGGCGAATGCACAAGATCTGGAAACTTTGGTAATCGCTTTTCAATTCAAGCAAATACCAACCAAAATCCCGCTTGTAAATCTTTTTCATGCCGTATCAATTTTTTATGGTCTCCAGTGCTGAAGAGCTATAAGAAGACTGCTACAGTGGTAAAACTACAGCTGAGAAAATTGGCATAGCCCTCTTACCTAACGGAGCAAGGCTGGTGTATTCTGGGTTGGACCAAGCCTTCAAATATGTTCAAGACAGAATGAAGAGTGGGAGGAGAAGGATTGGGGCATGTTGGGAGAGCAAGGTGCCCTTGGGTGGCTGCATTGCTCCTTTTCAGTAGTTCTCTTGTGCTATCTGTTCAAGTTCTAACAATCTCTCACACCTTCTTTCAGAGAACACACAGATTTTCCTACAAGAGTGTTTACTAGAAGGCTCAGTGTGCAAAAGCACAGATGTCTCAGATCACTGTGACACTGATAGGTGAGCACACTCACAGGGAGGACAGGATGGTGTTTGCAGAGGGACCTGTCACCTTTTGTTCCTCTGAGCCAGGTGCGAAGTCCCAGAGCAAAGTCTGCAGTGAAGAAATAATCTTAGCTCTCTCAGCAGGACCACAGAGAGTTTTCAGGAGTTCCCCTTCCCCATTTCTGATGGTGCTGTGTCAGCATTCATTGTCTTGATTGCAGTGTTTGAGAAATACCCATAAAGATCAGCCTATTATCTGGCATATTCTGGATATTAAGAGCCTGTCTTCTATTGACTTCTGGGGACTTTGGCTGCAGTTCTCTCTGTGTGGCTTGAAAACTAGTGTGGAATACCACCTATTGGGCATTTTTGGTCAAGTATGGAAAGGGAGGTGGGGGGAAACAAGTCAAAGCAAGAGGAAAAGAACGCATCCATGTTGTAGTAGGGCTCATTCTTCTGCTTGTGTCTTCGTTTTAAGTTGTATTTTACATGCACTTAAAAAATAGTTAGCTCAACAGGTGAGGCTGGGAAGAAAGATGCCAAGACCTCTCATAGACTGGGGGATGCTGGGACAGTGGTTGGAAATGGGGAGGGCACTGAAGGGGACAGGGGAGGAAGCCCACGCATTTACATCACAATTCTGGCACATTTTGCAAGCGAAAACTGAAACCAGCTCAAACACCAAATAAAGACAAACAAAAAGAAAAGTAAGGAGGAGATGAAAGAGAAGCAAAATACCGGTTTTCTTTCAAATCCTGGGGATGGGGGAAAGAAGAGTGTGGAGAGAAAACGGAAATACCTAAATGGGAACTAGGGAAGGGTTAAGACACCAGTCTCATGGCTCTTCCCATTTCCCCTAAGCGTTTCATTCTCAGTGTCTCTGAGGTGTTCAAGTTTTTCTTGAAAAAAATATATATACATATTACAGATGAAAAACTCCGTACCAGCAACAAGAAATAAAATAATAACAATGGAAAACAACCATAATAAAACAAAAACACAGCCCTGAAAACATCAAAAAGAAACAGGGTGAGTCTCAGATTTCCCCTGTGGTGTTCCTCTGTCTTCAGTAACAGTTGCAGGATCACACCAGTTCACTTTGATACCTTTTTTTTGTTTGTTTAAACAGCTTCTTCTTCCTTCCATGTGCGCATGTCCAGGCTGTATAGCCCATCACTCATAACCACTTCCCTCCAAGCCAGCTATTTGTCCTTAGACTCCTACCATCCAGCTGCGAGTACAAGGCATGACAATAGGGTCCATATTTAGTTTTTTGTGGCACTTTGTTTGTCAAAACCTTTGGTTTCTTCCTTTTTTTTTTTTTTTTTTTTTTTTTTTTTTTTTTTTTTTTTTTTTTTTTTTTAAATTTTCCTTTTTTTTATGTACTTATAAAAAATATTGTGTTTGTGTTGTTGTTGTAATTTTCTTACCGCTGGCTCTGGTGGGACTTCCACCCCACTTTCACAGCCATAATCAATGGGTCTGGAACATGCGCCGACATTATAAATGGATCAACAAAATCATGGCAGGACCAACCAAACCCAACTCATCCCTAATGCGCAGGCCTCTTAAAGATGCTGAGATGTCCATAAGGTGCATGATGAGTCCATCAGCTCAGCAATCAAACAGAAAGCAAGCAAAATTAATAAAAGGAAATAACACACACACACACGCACACACAGATACACACACGCGCGCACACACACGCGCACAAAATAATAATAATTATAATCAAGAGAGAAGTGTCTGGGGTTTTAAAACCAAGACGTGTCCCTAAGTTTGCTGTTTCAATATGAATCTTGCGATGTTCTGCCCACACACACACATCCAGTTTGGGACTGCTGTTCTTTAAATGGGATTATAAAGACTTGCCTACATGTGTATCTGCTTGGCTGAACGAAACCCGCTTGCTGACTGACTCCTGTTTGCACCACATCTCCCATGACATGCGCTCGTGATCCGTTGCTCTGAAGAGGTTCTGGTTTGCTAGCAAGAGGCATGAATAAAATCAAAAAGCACTCATTCCGTCATCAATTTATACACCCTGTCTTTACCCCTTCCTTCCTCCAGGTGCAAAGTGGATCCAGGCTGTAGCTCTGAGGATGGTGTGAGATGGATGTGGGCTGATTCTCCGTGACATCAGGACACTCCTCCATCTTCTAGTGAGCACTGTTCATTTCTCGTGAGATGAATGCAGGCCCAGCTCTTGCCTCCATGGTGTACAAGATGCAAGGTCTGCCTGAAGGTCTCCCACTATGCTGAACCACGGTGTTTTCCAGGCTGGCAGCTGTATGAGAAAGATTAGCCAAATTCAGAAAAGACACACGAGGTCAATCCCCTTTGGTTGGCCATGAAACAGGTTGAGATGTTGTTCTGGAGGAGTTGAGCAGAGGGAAGGATGGAGTAATCATCCACAATTGTCCTGTGGTGACACTGATCTCTGAAGGGATCGGAAGTGTAAAAGAGAGCAAATTCTTCCCAGGAAGCAACTGTGTCTTCAGTAAGGCCTGTTTGTTCCAGAAATGGAGAAGAGGAAAGACCAGGAGTTGGCACTAAAAGGCAGATGAGCTTACAGCGGTTCAGAGACCTCCAGAAGACATGCAGTTCAGCTGGGAGTATCTAGATAGAAGAATATTTTGCAGCGTTTCATTTGGATTTCCTCCAAGATTTCCTTCCAAAATGTGTGGTGACATTTCCTCTTAGGAGTGGCTTTGAAGGAAGCTTCTACCATCAGTCCTAGCCCTTCAGTATCCTTCTGATATTCCACCATGAGAAAACAACAGCTTTGTTCCAGTTGAGGAAACAAAATGGAAAGAACTTTAACAGCTTTAAGAAAAATACCTCTGATTGGTTTTTGAGGCCGAGCACCTTGCCTGGAACAAAATAAGACTTCTGGTTCTTGCTTTCCAAGCTGAGGTGGGAACAAGGGAAATGCTGCAGTGTCCATTGCCAGAAGGAACAGAACGACCACCGACGGGATGCCACTGAGCAGAGAGAGCACTTTTGCCGCAGTGCTATGACCAACAGGACACAATGGGAAAGACGGAGGGGACACAGGTCTCTTTGAAAAATAAGAATAACCATATGAAACACATGGGCAGGGGAGCGTCGGTCTCCTCCTCCCCTCTTGACCCTTCCGCTGTCCCAGGAGAGCAGCTACCCTGCTGTTTGCCCAGGCAGATAAGAGCCACAGTGGTCCCACTCTGGACGGAGCTGTGGCATTCTTCAGGGAGCCTTGGGGTTCCTCTCCCAGTGGGTCACTATCAAGAGATAGAGTTGCAATGGCTCTGCAGGAGAGGATCTTGACTTGCTCCTGACCTCCAGCATCCCTGCAGGCAGGCTGCCTTCCCCTTGGGGAAACTTTTAGTAATACTGAGTTCATTTCCATGTCCACTCCAGAGGCTACAGCCCTTGGAGGGCAGTTAAAGCAGCATGACAGAAGTTACCTCCCAATACCCCATCTGCAGAGTGACTATGTGATGTTGGGGGAGGGTTTGGGGGGGAGGGTAGGGTGTATGTAATAGTTTTTTTTTCTCTAGGGCAAAGGCAGAGGGGAAGCTGTGAAAAGGAGAGCTTCACCCAATCATCTTCGTATCCCCAGAGCCAAGATTCCTCCACAGTCTTTTCTTTTAAACCCTGGGGCTTCGTCGCTTTGTCCATAGATTTTGAAAGAGAAAGAAATGAGAGAGAAAGAGAGAGGAGCGTTGTTCAGGTGACTCTGCTTACAGCCGATCAAAACTTGCACTTGGTAAAGATGATGATCTTGAGTGAGGCACGACTTGGTTTATCCCTTCCAGGATGTCCCTGGCAGGACAGTTCTCAGCTGTCTATGCTCATGAGGGTTATGACTTGTTCAAGTTTGTAGGCAAGTTTCTGTTTCCCAGCCTGGTCATCTTGATCAAGGGCTCCGAGAATCTGGAACAGGAGAGAGAAAAAAGTGATCGGGATTTTAACTTTTTTTTGCCCCAAAGGACTGAGTCCAGCACCTTACATCAGCAGATGAAGGTTAGCTTTCTCTAAGCTAGGTCCCAGGCTTAGTTTAGATTATGCAAAGCAGGTCCCTCAGCCAGCAGGGAACTAGGCAGGCAGTTTGGGGTAGATTTGACTAAATGCAGACCTCTAGATTGCAACCAATTAAGTGAATTCTTCTCTTGGAGATCAGTTATTTGGCAGCTTTATTCATCACCTTGCCATGCCACTTGAGATGCCCCAAGGTATCTCACGCGGTCTTCAACGCACAGAACCTTGCTGGTCACCTTTAAGTTCTGTGTCATGCTTGCTGGACCATTCTTGGGTGTGTTAGGGAAACTGAAATGGCACTGGGCACATATGCTTAAGCAACTTTTGGTCACGTGTGGTGCAGAACTGATGTGGAGCTCCTCTGTAGCAAGCTAACAACTAACCATGGACTACTGCAAACCAGCTACATCTGATTGAGCAATAATAAGAGACAAAAATAACAGGGATCCAGATGGAAGAGCAGCAAGGCGATCAATAATCCCAGACCCTCCCATTCCAGACCCCAGGCCTTGCTTTTCATTCCTTAAACCCGTCATCCCCCTAGCCAGGATGAAGATCTGTGACCTGTGCTGGGACCTGGAAGTAGGTGGGCTCTCCTGTCGGTCTGCAGAACTGCTCTTCCCCTCTCTAAGGCTCTTACCTCCTCACTGTACTTGCCAACGTAGGAGTAGATCTCTGAGAGCGCGCTCATAGTGTTGAACTCATTCATATGCATGCGAGACTGCTCAGCCAAGTATGCATTCATGTCCTGGTCACTGATTGCTGGCATTTTGGCGATGTCTGAATAGTACCTGAGAGAGAGAAATACAGGTGTTTCTTGAGGGGAGAGAGTAGGGTGTCAAGAAATGAAAGCCACCAACAATATGGAGAAAGAACACACTTAGCGCTCTTGGAGTCCTCTGGTGCACCAATGATATACCTGGTCATGTTCTTCTTTTACAGCAAAGGAGATGATTTAGCCAAAATTGGAAATTACTGAAGCACTATTCCTGAATATCAGACATGCTGTATTCACTCAACCTTATTCTGAGACCAAAGTCCCAAAGAACAACCTGTAAACTTTCTCCATGCCATCAAAGAAGTAGGCAGTACCCACTGATACTTGATTCCTTTGTCAAGCCTTGAGGAGCGTTGAGTCCCACAGAGAAGTCCCGCTGACCTCGCTGCCCGCTGATAGCTCAGTATTTTGATCCCATAGACTAAAAAACCCCATGCATGCTTGCTTGCACCATTCACGCTAGCACGTCCACATCCATTGCTAACATCATCCACCTTCCACACTGAATCCAGTCTATCCCAGGAACTCCTCTGCTGATCAGCATTTCCCTATAGCCCCAAATTTTAAGTGAGTCTGATGTCACATTTTATGGCAATAGCCTTCAACACCCTCATCTCATACAATCATAGAATGGTTTGTGTTGGAAGGGACCTTAAAGATCACCTAGTTCTACCCCCCTGTGCTGGGCAGGGACACATCCCACCAGACCAGGTTGCTTAAAGCCCTGTTCAACCTGGCCTTGAAACCCTCCAGGGATGGGGCAGCCACAGCTTCTCTGGGCAACCTGTTCCAGTGTCTCACCACCCTCACAGTAAAGAATTTCTTCCTGGTATCTCATCTAAATCTCCTCTCTTTCAGTTTAAAACTGTTAGTCCCCATCCTATTGCTACACTCCTTAATAAAGAGTCCCTCCCCATGTCTTCTATAGGCCCCCTTTAAGTACCAGAAGGCTGCTACGAGGTCATCTCCACTCTGACTGGGGGAAATTTGCTTCCCATAGGAGTCAACGTCATTCCCCTTGAGAGCAAGAAGAGTGGGGCTTTATCTGTAGGATATGGAGCCCCCAAACCATTGCCCATCGGGCTCCACCAGCAGAGCAATGTCTCTTTAAGGAAGTTGCTATTTTCAATGTCCTTCGTCCCCCTGGGTAAGGCAGGTCTTGGAGGACAAGGTTTGCGGATGGTAATCAGTCACTGTCACTCGCAGCTGTGCTCTGCTGTCAACTGGTTAATTAGACGCCATCATTTACATTTTTAATTTCTGCAATTTGACATTTTGTGCACAAGGAAAAAAAAAAAAAAAAAAAAAAAAAAAAAAAAAAGCCCATAGCTGCAGCAATCCACAATTTTATAATTAGGAGGCAGAGGGGACGGGGAGCCAAAAGAGCTGACAGGTGTCCTGTAAACAGCGTTGAGACACCTGCTGAGATGGAGGCTGTTTTCCACTGCAGAGAAATTGGACACTGAAGTGCTGTATGATAAGGATCCTTCAGGCAGACAAGTGGGAAAATACTCTCTATGACAGCGGGGGGACAAGCAGCTGCTGAAGTCTCCTGTGAAAGACAGCATGGTGCAAGAGCACTGGGAGGAAACCCCTCCAACACCAGAAGGCTCCAGTTTTGCTCAGTCTGGTTTTGTGCCCCACGCTCCCATCCTGATTTTTTGCAACGGGTTTTTCTCGGTTACTATCCTGGTTTTGCAGAGAGGGAGAGAGTAACTCTTGGGAGAGAAAGGAATTGGAGGCAGAGGTCCTTCTCCTCACTCTCTGCATAGTCTTCCAGCCTGACTGCTTCCAGAGCTAGGCTTCCAGGCTTATCATAAAAACGTATGCAAACCTCATTAATTTTATTGCAACTTCCAGTATGCACAGCATTAAGCTCCCTGGAGTCCTAACATTTTGTCTTCTGGGCTCAGGACCAGCCAAAAATCATAGTCTAACTCAGTCCCATGAACTAAATATTGTCCACTCCCACTACTCCAGTAATGAGTGACTTTGATTTTGCTTTATGCTCCGCCTAATCTTCAACCTCCAAGAGGACCTGAACAGTTGTCTGTAAGGGAAGGAGCCACCTGAAAACTTCTTGAGAACCTGTCCTGCAGAACCACCTCCAGAAGAACATGGTGAGCAGGATGAATAAATATTTCCAGACCTTTGCCACACCCAGAAAAGCTCAAACCAGTCTCAGCATCAGCAGCTGGACAAAATCAGACATGTGCTACAGGGACTTCTGACGAGAGAAAGTATCAGGAACTGGTGGCATCCATGACAGTGCTGTTGCACGCTCCTCAAAGCGAAAGGACACTGCTGAGAAACACGGAGTCTTATGGCCAAGAAATGAGGTGTTCCTTGGCATCCAAAGAAAACTAAATTCATGGGCAACCAGCACAGTTCACAGACTTGCGAGGAAAACCAGCCTGCAATGCAGTGAAATGCATTGATTTATGGCACCTAAGAGGAGCCCATGGAGAAGATCCCAGCTTCTTATGAATATTGCAGAGGCACCCTCCTGCTAGGCGAAATGAGAAGAGAAGGGGATTACATCACGGCAAAAACAGATGAGGCCGGTGGAGGAAAGCAGAGGTTCTGGGTTGTATTTGCCAGTCCGGCTCTGACAACCAATTGAAAAGATCCTTTCCCTCTCTGGTTCAGCTGCTCACCAAATAGTGGCAGGAGAGTGGGTGCAGGGATGGGGTGCTCCTAAAAAGTGAGACACAGACACACGTATGGTCTGCTTCTCCGAGTTTCTCCTGTCTCCCTTTCACCTGTTAGCAACGCTCTCCTGAGTGTGTGACTCACAAGGGTCTGAAAGCTCTCTGGTCCCTTTCCAGCCCTGCAGAGATATCTTCCCAGCAGCATAACACTCCCGTGACTCACCTGAACAATGGAAAACAACACACAATGCTCCTTAGAGCGAAGGACAGGGTGCAAGAATCTGAGTTTCAGGGCTTGGAGGTCTCTCCAGCCATGACAGATTCTCAAGCTGTGATCTCAGCGTGCTGGGTTCATGGGCCATCACCCACAGCCATACCAAAGTGTTCCTGTCTCCCTCGGACTCAATTCCCCAGCTATCCTACACCTGAGCAGTTATTACCCATTAAGACTGCAAACCAAGACATTGTGGAATCGTGTTTTGCAGGAAAAAATAAAAGAAAAAGACGGAAAAAAAAATATATGCATGTATCAATAGTCAAACCCAGCTGCTAGTACACAGAGAAGACATATAATGTCCTTCCATCAGAGCTCTGCCATGGCCAAATGACTTATTTATACAGAAGTGTTTCTAATGAAGCCATCATCGCGCTATCTAAGGAAATTATGAATGTGTATATTAAAGCATCCTAGCAGGAAGATGAAAACATCCCCGCTGAGTCTTTATTCACCTTCTATATGAGACGAGATCCTCAGAGGTACTTAAGGCCTCTCTGCCATTTGCATACCCCTCATGTCTTCAAAACCGCTGTGAAGCTGTCACCGAACCCCAGAGGTCCTTACGTTGTCACTGCCGGCATTTGCAAGGCTGCCTGAGTGCGTCTTCCCCTCATCCCTGCAGCTGACAGCTCTCACTTGCACCCAAGCCGAGCTGTGAGGCCAATGCAGAAGGAACGGGATGCTCTTTCACCACCCTGCCTCCTGGGAGCACCCCAAAGCTGAAGGTCACTAGGTCTCGCCTGGGACATGGGCAGATCATTGACTCACGTTTCCACAGCCAGATACCCTCTGAATGAGGAATAATAGTAGAAAAGTAGAAAATCATAGATTCGCCTAGGTTGGAAGGGACCTTTCAGATAATCTAATCCAACCATCAATCTAACACTGACCAGGACCATCACTAAACCATGTCCCTCAGCACCACGTCTACCCGTCTTTCAAATACCACCAGGGATGGTGACTCCACGACTTCCCTGGGCAGCCTCTTCCAACATTTGATAACTCTTTCAGTGTAAAAATGTTTCCTAATACTCAATCTAAACCTCTCCTGGTGCAACTTGAGGGCATTTCTTCTTGTCCTATTGCCTGTTCCTTGGGAGAAGAGACTAACCCCCCCTGGCTACACCCTCCTTTCAGGGAGTTGGAGAGAGTGAGAAGGTCCCCCCTCAGCCTCCGTTTCTCCAGGCTGAACACCCCCAGCTCCCTCAGCCTCTCCTCACAAGACTTGTGCTCCAGATCCATCACCAGATTCGCTGCCCTTCTCTGGACATGTTCCAGCACCCCAATGTCTTTCTTGTCATGAGGGGCCCAAAACTGGACACAACACTCAAATCATCTAGTTCCAACCCCCTTCCATGGGCAGGGACACCTCCCACTAGACCAGAGTGCTCAAAGCCCCATCCAGCCTGGCCTTGAACACTTCCAAGAAGTTGGGGCATCCACGGCTTCTCTGGGCAACCTGTTCCAGTGCCTCACCACCCTCACAGGAAAGAATTTCTTCCAAGTATCTAATCTAAATCTCCCCTCTTTCAGTTTAAAACCATCAGCCCTTGTCCTATAGCTCCAGTCCCCAATCAAGAGTCTATGTCCATCTTTCCTGCAGCCCCTTTAGGGACTGGAAGGACTCTAAGGTCTCCCCGGAGCCTTTTCTTCTCCAGGCTGAACAGTGCCAACTCTCTCAGCCTTGAACTACCACTACTATATGGGGAAGGATATTGGATGCACCAGTATTTAGTAGGGCTCCCTCTTCTTCTCAAAAAATAATTGCTCTTGTTGCTTTCACATCCTAATCTTTCACTGGGTTGTCTTTGTTTTGTTTTGCTTTGTTTTGTTTTGTTTTGTTTTGCTTTGTTTCCCTAAGGAAAGCAATACAACAGTGACCCGGGAATACATCCTGACCTCTGTTTGGGCAGGGGTAAATGCTCTTGCCTTCGGTACCAACCAAGAGAGGCTCCTCAGTGGAGCTGTTTCACAAGAATGACTGTGCTCGCTGCCACTCAGTGACTCATTAACTCGTCGAAAGAGAAGAGAAAAGCCGTGTTGCTGGTGCTTCCTCTCCAGTCTGAAATTTTCCAGCGCCGGCCGGGGTTTAGGCAGCTTAGCATGGAGCTAATTGCCTTCCCAAAGATCTTTTTGTCATGGCTGTTGTTGTGCCATCGCTGGGTTGGGACTGCGCTCATTAATAATCATTTTAGCATATGAAAAGCTTGTAACGAGTCCATGTGCTGCAGACGGCAGACGCAATTACAGCAATAACATAATTAGGGTTATGCAATAGCCGGCTGTATCAAGACCACTGAAGGAGGAAGAGATGCCTGAAAGGGATGTGGGAAAGCAGAGAAGGACTGAAGGAAAGCTTGGGAACAACCCAGCAGCCAGCCCTTTTGTGGGCCGAAGTGGAGCAACGCAAGGACGTTGTCGGCAATGTCAGTTCTCCTGTCGACACGGCGTGGCAATTTCAGTTTGCTGGGAGGCATCTGAGCTGCGGGGTTTGCGTTTGTGCTGATTCAGCTACAGGCAGCCGCCAGACCCTGTTAGCCCAGACTGATCCCGTTTCGGACAGAGGTTTCAAGGCCAGGCTGTTGTAGACTGATTGGGCTTTGGCAGTAATAGCAGGACAGCTAAGCAGAAGATACCGGCCCCAAAGTTAGCTGAAGACCTGTCAGTTCTTCCAGAGGTTTGCCTTGAAGAGCTGGAGGGAATAAGTCTATCTGTGTTTGCATCCCCTTGCTAGGGCACTGATTTTATTTTGCACGTGCATGGCTTCTGATGCTGCTTTTCATCTCAGATGAGCTGGCAGCACTGAGACAATGGCTGAAGAGTGCCTCAGTGCAGAGGGAGTTTCCCCGTGAGAAGAAACTATCCAGCACCATCTCAGTGCAGAGGATGCGTGGGTCTGGGGTTGTACCCTCTGAACAGAGACACACTGTCATCTCGACCGATGAAAACTGCACCGTGTAAGGGCAGTGCGTTACTGCGATGAGAAAACATCAGGAGTTTTTTGTAGACCAAAAGTAAAGACAGACAAGAGAGAAGTCTTCAGATACACCAAACACTGGCGCAGAGAGGCAGGGAACGAGCTGTGCCCCGTGTTCCTGGGGAGGCAATGAGATGGCATGGGCTTTAATTACAGCCAGGGAGATTTTGTCTGCCCATCAGGGATAACACTCTGATGAGAAGGTCGGGGAAGCGCAGGAAGGGATTGCCCGAGGAGAGCAGAGGCCTTTAAGAACGGGGTAGACAAACATCTGTCAGGAAGGCTTTAGACAGAGCTGATCCTGCCCTGAGGCAGGAGCTGGTTGGGTTGACCTCCTGAGGCCCCTTCCAGCACCATTTTTTATTATCTCTACTGACAACACCCCCTACCTTGACCCTTGGTATGCTATATCTTCAGCCTTTTTTTCTGGCAGGGAAAGGAGACACAAAAGACTGCATTTTTTTTTTTTTAAAGTAAGAGCCAGGATTTGCACCTGTCATTTAATGCTCTCTTTTAAAGCCCTTGGAGTCACCCCAATGTTTCTGTTTAAAGCTTCAATAGCTTACAACGTTAGGGTACACACAGTTTATAATCTTTATTGTACTAAACCAGTCCAATTTGTCTTTCTTTGTAAAGCTGGCTGCAAAGTGGCCAACAGACATCACAAGCGCTGCACTGGAAGAGACCATCCGTTGATTACAGAGTCCTGAAGCCACAGGCTGACAAGTTATGTGGGTTAGATCCCAAATGGGTACAGACTATCCATTTTGCGTGCTCCAAACACGCTCCCACGGCGTTTTCTCACAAGCTGAGGAGCTTGACATCTAAAGGCTAACGCCATGCAAGACACAGTCGCTTGAGGAAAAGGAAACAGATGAGATCACGGACCCAGGACCTGGGTCTAGATCAGGCAGCGTTTGTACCCAGGTTAACATAATATATTGCAGATGTTATAATTCTGAATTCCACAGATCAGGTCACTTTTAGTCCCGAACCTGGCAAACCTATTTTGAATGGCCTTCATTGGAAGATTCTCAAAGTGTTAAGAATACTTGCAATGTCTCCGTTGACTTTCAGCTTTTCTTTGAGGGGCTACTTTTAACGCACAATAAGCAGGCAAAAGGAGACCAAGTCCCTGCAGGGATGAGAAAAAAAAGTTCCTCTCCTTGCAGCACTGCAGGTATTTGGGGCACCAGCGTGCAATGGAAAAACTCTTTAACTTCTGCTTTTTCTGCTCTGCCCCTTTTCAGTCTCCCACATCCCTGCCTCCTTGCCAGGCTTCGGTAGGGAAACATCGTATTGATTGTGATGCAGGCAATTAAACGGTGTTAATGAAGTTCAAACAAGTGTTATCATAAGCTTGGCAGCATGGAGAGAAATGAAAGGTCAGCCACAGCCCTTTGTCATCTTTTCAGTGTGGTGTTGAATGCTAATGAGACAGTCCCAATTAGAACAGGCTCCCCTTTGTATTGCTTGGGGATTACATCAAATGCTCCCAAGTTCTCCAGATTTCTAGGCTCAAAGGGGACATTTGAAGTAAACTTGAAAAGATGCAGATCTGAAGCTGGTCTAATGTAAATTCAGCAAAGCCTATGGAGTTTTACTAACAAAAGTCAGATGAGAATCTGGTCCACCATCCTCATTCTTTTCCTCATTTTTCAATAGACTCAGATAATGATAATTGAAAAGCCTCCACCTTGTTTTAGAACCGCAGCCTGACTCTTCATGGCTTCAACAAAAGCCAAATAGTCTGTCCCCATTTCCTGGGTTAATTCTCCTGCCTCAGTCAGGCCTCCTCTTCTGCCGCAGGAAATCCAAGTTGTGGCTGCACCTAGATAGTTTTTAGCCATGAGTTTTCACAAGGAAAGAGCCCTGGGTGCGTAATTTGAATGGTGGACCTGGTTTTCACAAAAGTCAGGATTTCTCAGTGGATTTGTTTCAGCAGGCAGAGCCCACCTCTGCTTCCAAGAGCTTAAAAAAGGACTGTTGAAATCAAACTCCCAGTGGACTCCCACGTGGAGGTAGACCATTGATCAGGCCAGAATCTATAGCTATTCCCTTCCCAACATGCATTCACACTCTAAAGAGGTGGAAAACTAATCTTTGAAGGATTGAAGGTACGTAGTTTCACCCACGCCTGCTTCTTGTGCCAGGGTCATACACTGGTTTGAGTTTTGTGAGTCCTCAGGGCAGACTCCACACTGAGAAACCAGGAATTGTAAAGAAATTGGTTACTCCAATTGGAATTGGAGTAACCCAGCCCAGCTTCCATTTCAACAGACCCGCTAAAAGAAATGAGCCTGTCTTTACTCCAGAGTACCTACAAGTAGGGCTACAATCTACCACTGCCTAATTGCCCTCTTAGAGATTCTTCTTCATCAAAGAAGTTCATTTGATTTCAGGTTCTTCTGAATTACTCAACCACTTCTTAAACTCCCCGACTGAAAATCTTTTTATCTTACGATTTGCTCTTTGAAGAAGTCTAGTGGTCTTGAAGGATGCTCTCTCCAGCTGATGCTGACTACAGAAATAGCTCCAACCAGTACTGGAAGCCATTGGAGCTGGAATAACTCCCTCTAAGTACAGTTGCAGAATAGAGAAAAGGAATTCATTAACTAAGAGTAGAATTGAAATTATATTCTATTCATCCTTGATATGTTTTTCTTTGATCTACCACAGCATCCAGGTGCCACTGCCTTGAGTCAGTGGAACTGACACACAAAAATATAAGCAGGGGTAGAAGCTCTAACCACATTCCAAAACCTGCAGCCTCCCCTCGGGCATCAGTTCAAGTTGTCAGACATCAGTGCAGATAACAACCCAGCACATGCTGGGCGCAGAAATCCAGTGCTGTTTACCAGCAGCAGGAGGTGTTATGTACCTCGTTTGCAAACCCAGTTGTTCAGGAAAACTTCCAGGGAAACGCAGCACCTCTTGCTGAAGATCTCTGGGCAACAGGATTTAGCTCTAAAAAGTTGCAAAGTGTAATCAATACTGGGGGGAAGAAAAAAACAAAAAACCAAAAAGGGACACTGGAGCCTTCTGTTTACGTAGAAAAAATAGGTGATCCATAGAACCATAAAATGGTTCAGGTTGGAAGGGACCTTAAAGATCATTGAGTTCCAGCCCCCTGCCCTGGGCAGGGACACCTCCCACCAGACCAGGTTGCTCAAAGCCCCATCCAGCCTGGTTTTGAACGTCTCCAAAAAGTTGGGGCATCCACAGCTTCTCTGGGCAACCTGTTCCACCACCCTCACAGGAAAGAATTTCTTCTCATGTCTAATCTAAATCTCCCCTCTTTCAGTTTAAAACCCTTCCCCCTTGTCCTATCTCTCCCCTCCCTGATCAAGAGTCCCTCCCTTATCTTTCCTGTAGCCCCTTTAGGGACTGGAGGGCTGCTATAAGGTCTCCCTGGAGCCTTCTCTTCTCCAGGCTGAACAATCCCAACCCTACGAGGAAATATCCTGTTCTCCCCCTACATACCTCAGTCTGTCACTTAAATGTACCATCTCCAAAGATAAAAAATCAACCATGGTGGCTTGTAAAGCAAAGCATTTGTCCACAGAAAACAACCACTCAGTAAATGTAAAGTTGCTAAAGCGTCACTAGAGTATGACACCTTCGGGCCACTGTTGGTGCAAGTTTGATTTCTAAATGAATCTCAAACACCTCTTTCCTCCTATCCAGGTCAATCCAGCAATCAACCTCAATACATACTAAGAAACTTGGACACAGTACCAGAAGTAGGTCATAATTAAGCAAGGTAGCTCACAAGAGCCTTACAGGTTGCCTAGGAACGACATTTGCAGAAGTGTTTAACCACATCTAAAAATAATTGTCCAGACAAATCAGAGACCGATAGGAGTATTATTGTAAAAGAATGTCACCTCATGCTGACTAGGGGACAGAGCTTTTTGATCAGCCATGTTCTCCTTTCACAAAATGAGAGAAAACTGTCCCCACCAAAGGAAATAGAACGGTTTACAGCCCGGTGTGCCTACGCTAGCAGAGGTCTCATAGAACCAGCATGACACGGTATCAATTTTAGACAGTGCCTATGAAGTCATCCGGACAAATCACTGCTTAAAACTGGATGCCTTTGCACAGGAATGATCTGTAAAATAAACCCGTCTTTGTATCTACAGAGTAGTAATCATTCTCCATCTGTGCAGTTCCCAAACCTGTCAATAATGCCAGGCAAGCGTAGCAGGCTGGAAAACAAAGCAGAGATCAACTTCTGCAAGGCTTGCTCCAGCAGACAGGCTCCTGCTGGATGGAGTTGCAAGATGTGCTATTTGCTTGTGCTGCGGAAAATCTTAGAGAAATTGATGCCCCTACGTACTGCAGGAATAGTTGTCTTGGTTGGATTCCCTGTAGAGCAGCTTTGCCAGACGCCGACCTTCCGTGCAGTAGATTGAACAGTACAGCCACAGGTCTTGCAGACGTGGATAAAACGCTTGGAAAGAACCTCTGACCTTTCAGAAAATACCTGCAGAGCTTCAGTCACCAGCCTGTCAATCTTACGGCGTCTCGTTCAAAGCACCAAAGAGCCTCCAAGGAAAGCTACTGGACTTGGAATAAGGGGAGATAGTTGTATGACCCTTGGGATCGAGGCGGTGTAGGGACTGTCACAACGATGCTGACAACAGCAAACAACTCCTGGTCTGTGTGGAAAGACTTAGAAGCCCCACGTACTTCACAGGGCTCAAACATATCACCTCCCCTTCCTTCCTCCCTCTATCGCTTCTCAGTTTTTCCTTGAGAGAGACAATGATGGCAAACACCTTCAGTTCACACCTCTAATTAAATTTCCATCTCCTCTGCAAAGCAGGTGGGAACAAAAGGCTAACACAGAGCTTTCTACTTAGGCAATAACCAAAGAAAAAAAGACACCTAAGCAATACTGATGATCCCTCCTACCTCCACCCATGAAGCAGGGCCTCATTGTATCATTTGCTTATGCCATTTTCAGAATTAAAACTCACCTTTCCACCCAGTTCTTGTAGCTGGGGATGTCCTTGGCGTAAAGAAGTTTGTTGGAGGGTGAGTCTTTGCCCAGACGGTGCTCCGAGGTGGAACAGGAGTCCATGAAAGTCTGAGCCACCACAGAGAGGCAGGCATCTGTGATGCTGTTCTTGTGGATGTCAAAGACGAACTGTGGGTTCTTGATCATGTTAACCCAGAACCGTAACGGGAGGCTGCAAGAGGGATAGGAAGGGTGAAAGAGGTGAGTCAGTCAGCACACAGCTTACAGGCTTTGTTGTGTGGGGTTACAATGATAAACTGTGGATGGGAATCAAACATCATGGTGTGGGCATAAGGACTCTGGGATAAGCTTTGATATACAACAGAATCTTCCCCTACAGGACTCTAGGGACAGCAGTGGAGTCACCTCAGGAGCAGCTTTTGTCCCTGTTATACTTACAAGCCAGATTTTGTCACTCTTAAAGTCAATGCCATCTTATTGAAGTTGCACATAAATTAATGAGAGTGTAATTGAGGGGGTGAAAATGAGTCCTATCTTCTCTACCTTAGGGTACAACGTAAAGTTGCATCTCTTGGCTGCTTCATCAGATGAGGACAGGCATGGAACCTGCAAAACTTCCAGTGAACATTTGTCATTGAGGGACTTGGCTTTCAGCCCTCATAGCAACCCCATGGGATGAGAGGTAGGTAGAGTTCCCAGGTTGAGATTTAGGAGTGTTAATGGCACACACTGTGTGCTGTGGACACCATGTACTGTCATGCTCCACAGCTCAAGACCAAAACCGCGTATGATCATAGAATCAGGTTGGAAGGGACCTTAAAGATCGTCAAGTTACAACCCCCTACCATGGGCAGGGACACGTCCCACTCAATCAGGTTGCTCAAAGCCCCAGCACGCTGGGCGTGAAGCAGTCCTTACATGACAGGGAAAACCTTGTTGCCTCAAGGAAAAAAAAGGGACTGAGGAACAAGCGCTGTAACCTTTGAAATGAAAATGCATCTGCACTAACTCAGGAAATGTTATTCCAATTGCAATCCAAAGCCCTTTTTCCCCCCTTTTTCTCAAAAGAGCAGTTCATTTGTATGAGATGGCCTGAGGTATCTACCTCCAGCCTTTGCCTCAAGGCTTTTTGTCAGGGCAAATGCATTCATATGTTCGTGGCCTAGGAGCTGAGATGTGCCACTGATCACAGACTCAAACTCGTGTCTCTCTGCCAGGTAGACTGTTAAGCCTACCTTCTGTGTCCACACCTTCCCAAGAGAAGGTTATTCATCAGTCTGACAAATTCAGGCTAAACTCTCCAGTTCCTCAGTTCCTTCCATTTGCTCGTTACCCCCGTATGTTCACAGCACCATAAAAAAATTCAGCTTCAAGTCCAATACATTTCAGGTAACAGCAGGCAGTTGAGTGCATTCTGACAGAGGGATGACACCAGGTTTTCCTAAACCACCCTGTGTTCTCCTGAGCCAGCAAAATCACAGAGCAAATATAAGGAAAGCCCCCCTTACAGGTAATCCTACCAGCCAAGTTCAGGAGAAGCGGTAGATGCTGGCAATGAGACCTGATGGAGTTGTGGGAGGGAAACGTTTTGGGCTGGGGGTGGAGGTTGATCTGTTGGGGGATGAGATGGATGAGTGAAGGGTGCAGAACTTCTTCTGCGGGTGTTTGGATGGAAAACACAGCCGCAGAGAGGACGAGCGGAGAGTGCATGTATGTGCGGGGAGGGGCTGGGGGGACCATGTCCCTAGCTGGGAATAATGAAGCCCGTGATGTGACTTTGAGTTAATTTAATCTGATTGAACAGATTTCTTCATACTGCCCCTTTTCCCACATACACACACACTCTGCCTTCCCCCCTCCCCCCTTAAATAAACCTCCTGCTCATTTAGTCTGAGTGGCTGCAATCAGCCTTAGATTAGCGCCGCAGATAATGTTAATAATATGCTAATGTTTCATTAGTTGAAAGCCTCTTTGGTGCATGGGGTTTCTTTTTTTATGTCACGGCGCTGTGACGATCTGCCATCAGCATGGCTGGTAAAAGGAAAAAATGCATGAGCTGGGAGCCCCATGGCTCTCCTCTGCTGTTCCTTTTATAGTCCCTGTATTTGCACAGGAGAAGGGGAGGGAGCGATTCCCCAGGGGACTCTTTCCAACAGGGAGACTCCGCAGAGAGGAGCTGCAGAGATCTTCTCTTTCCACCGACCCCGGCTTTTCCCTGCTGTCCCATTACATGTACGAAGAGGGGCTGCTGCCTGGCAGCTAGAGCAGGGGGTTGATGTCAGACTTTGTCACTCGCTCCAAAGGAGACTCACATCCAGCTCCAGACCCTTTAAGTACCATTTCAGTATCGTTTGAGATGCTCTCCTGGCCTCCAGCTGCCAGCCCAGGAGAGTACAAGTCTCCTGTGAGCGCTGCACATCCCCTGTCAATGTCTGGGATACCTTAAAATATCTCAGATGACATTAAATGCCTATGTGTGGGCAAACAAATGGAGATGTAGGCCCCCTCTGACTACAGTCAAACACCCAGTCTAGATGAAGACAGCAGCACTGGATCCTCTCCAATGTCTCTCTAGACACTCTTATGGGCCTGACCATCGCAGCAGTTAAATACTTCATTTTTCCTCCTGCATCCTCATGAGGACCTTCAGAAATACTGCCATCCCGTGTAATACAGGGCAAACCAGGACCTGTTTAGCCAACGTGCTCCATCCTTGAGACCACACACAATCATAGTATCGTAGAATGGTTCAAGTTGGAAGGCATCTTAAAGATCATCCAGTTCCAACCCCCCTGCCATGGCTGACACCTCCCACCAGACCAGGTTGCTCCAAGCCCCGTCCAGTCCGGTCTTGAACCCCTCCAGGGATGGGGTATCAATAGCTCCTCTGGGCAACCTGGGCCAGTGCCTCACCACCCTCACAGTAAACGTTTTCTTCCTGACATCTAATCAAAATCTCTCTCTTTCAGTTTAAAACCATTCCCCCTCATCCTATCACTCCACTCCATGATAAAGATAATAAAGTTACAAAGATAAACATGTTCCTCTCCTTCCAGTCTGGGACCTGGTGCTGGACTGTCCTGGGGTGTCTCACTCACCAATTGCTCTTCCAGGTGTGTCGCACATGGGGGTCGTGGATGTTGTGCTTGTCAGCCTGCTCATCCAGAAAGTCGAACATGTATTTGATAGCCAGGGGAAGTGCACTGCCACGGTGAGCAGTGCTGAAGATGGTCTCAAAGAGGTCATCCACAAATTTCTGGAGGGTGCCCTGTTGGGAAAAGGAAGGAGAGAGGAACGTGAGATACCAAGTGGGAAGAGGATATTGAATTTTGGGGTACAGAAAACAGAGTATGTCTGTGAATCAGGCCCAGAAAGTGGGATTGAAGTGGCAGCCATCTAATATCTGTTAAATGTGACATAAATTGGAGATTTCAATATGGATGGCTTTAAGCTGGCACATGCATCCTCCCAACATCTACTACATCTGGTTACCAGCCGGATGGAGTAGGTCAAGAAGCTACCTGT
Source organism: Calidris pygmaea (assembly GCA_003697955.1). NCBI lineage: Eukaryota > Metazoa > Chordata > Aves > Charadriiformes > Scolopacidae > Calidris > Calidris pygmaea. The sequence continues at coordinate 764,650 of QJSC01009546.1, forward strand.
CCCCTCTGCTACAAGCACTCCCTGCCAGGGAGAGTGGCTGAGATGTGGTGGGCTACTTTGCCCCACCTCAGGTGTATGGTGATGGAGAGGCCTGGATACATTCCCACTGAAATTTCTCTCTTCCGAGTCCTCTCCTCAACTGCTTTAGTGCATGAATGAGACAAAACCCAGCCATTTTCTATGCTGGCTTTCATCCAGGGCCAATTCTTAAGCTGGGAGTAGAAGTCAGGTGGCTGTAGAGTAAAGCAGAAGGTGTCATTGAGACAAATGGGACAAGAGTGTCTGCAAAGAGATGGCTGTTTTATATGTGCGAGTAGCATAATAAATAACACCACCTTCATCTTAATCTCCAAGAGGCCTCCTCAAATTTTTACTACCCATTGGCATGGGACTGAGGCAAACAGTGGAAACAACGCAGACCTCACTAATGTTCACTGCAGAGGTCTCTTTATGCTCCTCTGGGAAGAGAATCCCAGATGCTGTGCTTGGAGAACCACCCTGGACAAGCCGGTGAGGATAACTGACCTTTAGCAAGAAGGTGAAGAGCTGCAATATCAGAGGGTGACCAGGCCTGGAGAAGGGGGTAGTTGAGGAGCTGTGATAACTAGATGAGCTGCAGGACTGGTTTGGGGGCAACCCATGCTGAATGGGGGGCTCTAGCTCATGCCTGAATCTCTGCTTTGCCACCAGAGCTTCATAGGCATTTATATGTGAACAAACCATACGGCGGCTAAAGGAACCAAAAAGCAATCAAATCTCCAGCAAACATCTCCCGACATGCGAAATTTCCTCTTCTGAAAAATAAAAACCCTCCCCTTTCTCCGCAGACCCGGGAAAGACATTCTCCTCACTAGAAACGAAGCACCAGGTTCCACCGGAGTGGCTCAAGTTTACGCAGCGCTAACAAATACTTAATTAGAAAGCTGGTGTCTCTTGCCGATTCACCACTTGATTTATTCTTGGGGAAACAAGCAGAGGTACCTTTTACTTGTGTGAACTCCTGCAGGGGGAATACAGCCCTGCAGCACATGTCTGACTCAGAAAGGGCCCCCGAGGGGAAATCTTGTTGGTCTGACATGGAAAGAGCTGCCCTCAGGTTCAGTTTCTGGAGGGAATTAATTCTCTACATGCTCACCCACACAAACACAAAGAAAACCTCTGAGGCTTTTAGGCAAGAGACTCTAGGTCTCGGAGGTCAGGGATTTACCAGAATAAAAATCATTGTCAATTTAACTAAGTATTCCCTGGGATTGTATTACCAGCAATTGCTCTCTCTCCTCTTTCCCTCCTTCAAATGGTCACGATGAGGAAAGAAAATTGCTCAGCCCAAGAGGGGAAACAATAAACTCCCAGCCTTTCTACTCTCTCTGTTGCTGTGCAAGTTTTCGCAGCTGCTTTCCTGCCATCTCCACAAAAGGAAAAAAAAAAAACAGAAAAGCAAGTGTTGAGTTTGTGATCCGGAACCATAAAGCAAAAGCCATTCAGTGGTGGGGTAGGGGACATATCCCCAGACAGCGTAAATCAGCACTGGTCCAATGCCCGCTGGTTTACACCAGCTGGGGCCTGCACCCTGGGGAGCATCATTTTCTTTTTTTACCTCGTGTGATCCGTAAAAGTATCTTGATGCCAGGGAGCTGGGCATGTACCAAGGGCTAAAGACAAAGCCACTTTGTCTCCAAATCCCACTGCACCGCAGACAGCCTGAGCGAGGATGCGGGGAGAGTCAGGCATCAGAGGCAAAAATGAATGAAGAAACAAAATGCGCAGGTAAAACTGTATGGTAGGAAGGACTTTAGCATGTGATGGAGACGTGTCTGATGGGAAAACTCAGACAGCATTTGCATGGCCACAGGAAATTGTGTTTGTGCCTATTAACACCCTGACAAGAAACTATAATAATCAAAACTTCAGAGAAGGGAGGAAAATTGGGCTGTTTGATCACTCAGAACAGGGTGAGATAACACCATGCTCAGCCACACCTGAGCCACAGCTGCCCTACAGTTTCCTCTCCTGGGATGCACTGAGATAACCCTCATGTTAGAGAGATTTGGGCACAGAGATGTTCCGTGACGCAAGAGGACAGCAGAACTGCAAAGGGAGACTTTCTCTGACCATTCTGCCTTCCTCCCCACATGCTGGCATGACAAAGAAGATCACTTCAGCATCTTTATTAGTGCAGGCTTCTCCAAGGAGACCACCATCCACAGGCTGGAAGAGCAAATAAATGTAAACTCAGACAACTGCTCTTCCCTGTGCTCTTGTGGAGCCTTTACAAGTGAGTTAGGCAGATGATAGTCTCAGTTAGAGATGAAAGAAGGTCTGAGAGCTTTTGTCAACCCCAGAACGATCAAGCTGCAGCAGGAACTGGCCATCCCCTTTGCAGGGAAGGGACGGCGTGATGGTGAATGACAGTGAGTTCTTTTTGTGCAGACAGTGGCAATTAAGCCACTTTCCGTGGCTGCCCCAGGGCCAAAGTCCACTGTAGGAACTTTTTGACCTGTCAGCTCGAGTGATCTCCACTTTTACAAGCGTCCTCCTCATGGTGCTGCATCCCCAATTACTCTAAACACTCACGTCCTGCTCCACTACAGGAGTTTTGCAGGCTCTGGCAGGTAACCACATAGGAGGCTAGTTTCCAGCATTTTGGGGAACATGGGTTGAGCAGATGGAGTCTTCCCAGTGTCCCCACACAGTCTTTGACCTCCCTGAAGACACTTGCCATGGGCCAGCTGTGATGTGTGAGATGGGTCTGGAAATTCAGTTTCAGGATGCCCGTGCTCTGCCCCCACCTGACTCAATCTGTATTTTCTCTTTGGAGACCCTGAGCTTTCCACTTCTCAATGGAGATGGGCATCTTATTCTGCTTGCTTTCCTTGGAGCTGGCCACCTATTAGCCACATCACAGTTAACTTAACCCCTTGCTTAGTCATCAGGACCCTTTATGGGCTCCAGGGTAAAGGCAGAGAAGAAGGACTTGTAGCACAATATTCAGGGCTCTGTGACATAGGAGCCCACACATCCTTGGAACTTCATCTGGGCACATTTACTCCCTAGGTCTTCATTTGCTCAATTTTGGTACAAGGTACAAGCCAGTATAATCGATAACGCATACACACACCTACCCCTGTGCTGACTTTCTCCACCAATCTCATGGCCTTGGATTCTTTACTCCTCATGGCTCACCAATGTCCCTTTTCTGACTCTGCTTTCTAAATTCAAGCTCCTTCCCTCCATGCTTGGAGCACTCCTACTCTGTTTTCCTTCTCTCTTTCTCCCCCTTTGGCATTTTTTGACCAGTCTCTCATTTCTTGTAGGTAAGAAGTTCCACTGCAGCCTTTAAAAAAAACATTTCTCACCCTCTCCCCTACCCCCACCATGTACCTTGGTGGCAAGTAGCCTTGTCAGGTAGATCTCAGAAACCATCTTGCTGCCCCGGTCACCTTCTTTTTGGTCACCGTGCTCATGGTTCTTCACCAAGTGCCACATCTTGACTCCGCTCTCAAGGTCAGGGGTGATCATGGGTGTGCGGGAACGGAGGCTGTCCGGGCTGCCTGTGTAACGGATCATGTTTTCTGCAAAAACAGATGGATCTGTCTCAGCCCTAGAAGCACTTGTAGTGGGGTTAACATGTTTCACCAAGGAAATATGCTAATCATAGAATCATAGAATTGTCTAGGCTGGAAGGGACCTCCAAAGGTCATCTAGTCTGACCCCCCCGCAGTCAGCAGGGATACCCCCAACCAGACCAAGTTGCCCAGGGCCTCGTCGAGCCTCACCTTGAATATCTCCAGGCCAATGACATGCCACCTAATAGAAATTTTTCATCAGAGAGGCAAGAAGACCTCTTCTGTCTGGGTTTGGTAGCAGGTACCTCTCCCATTCAACATACAGAGAGGATGCTCATACAGATTCTGGTGTGGGGCTGATTTTTCATTTGTAACATGAGGCAACACAGGTATATCTCCTGGTGGAATTACCGTGTGAGATAGAGAAGCCCCCAGAGCAGCCTTATTGTCAAAGCATTACCTTATGACTGAGTGATTTGCCCAGCAAAGACAAGGGATGTCAGCCAAGCCAGACGTGATGTCTGTGTCTACGCTATAAAATCAAACCAGGCTCAAGCACTGACTTTTCGGTCGCCTTTACCTCTTATCACGTTCCCTGGCAAAGCTTTGGCTTGGGACAACGTTGTGGTTTGAGCCCAGGACTGGTTCAGGGGATAATACCAGCTACTTAAGATAACCAGTATGGACAAGTGCAACCTGTTTTACTGTATGGATGTTAGCCATACCATGCCATACTGCTTGGCATTATGGTCAGAGAACAGGCCATGGCCTTTCTGCATGGTAATACTGATGCAGGTGATGTGGCCTTTTGCCTCGCTCCCCATCCCCAGACTTCAGAGGAGCCAAGTCTCCCATCCCCCCTTTGAATCATAGAATTGTCTAGGTTGGAAGAGACCCTTGGGATCATCGAGTCCAACCATCTACCCTACTCTACAAAGTTCTCCCCTGCACCATATCCCCCAACACCACATCTAAATGACTCTTAAACACATCCAGGGATGGTGACTCAACCACCTCCCTGGGCAGCCTATTCCAATGCCCGACCACTCTTTCTGTGAAAAATTCCTTCCTAATGTTCAGTCTAAACCTACCCTGTTGGAGCTTGAAACCGTTCCCTCTCGTTCTGTCGTTAATTACCTGTGAGAAGAGACCAGCACCAACCTCTCTACAGTGTCCTTTCNGTTCAGGGGATAATACCAGCTACTTAAGATAACCAGTATGGACAAGTGCAACCTGTTTTACTGTATGGATGTTAGCCATACCATGCCATACTGCTTGGCATTATGGTCAGAGAACAGGCCATGGCCTTTCTGCATGGTAATACTGATGCAGGTGATGTGGCCTTTTGCCTCGCTCCCCATCCCCAGACTTCAGAGGAGCGAAGTCTCCCCTCCCCCCTTTGAATCATAGAATTGTCTAGGTTGGAAGAGACCCTTGGGATCATCGAGTCCAACCATCTACCCTACTCTACAAAGTTCTCCCCTGCACCATATCCCCCAACACCACATCTAAATGACTCTTAAACACGTCCAGGGATGGTGACTCAACCACCTCCCTGGGCAGCCTATTCCAATGCCCGACCACTCTTTCTGTGAAAAATTCCTTCCTAATGTTCAGTCTAAACCTACCCTGTTGGAGCTTGAAGCCGTTCCCTCTCGTTCTGTCGTTAATTACCTGTGAGAAGAGACCAGCACCAACCTCTCTACAGTGTCCTTTCAAGGAGTTGTAGACAGTGATGAGGTCTCCCCTCAGCCTCCTCTTCCTCAAACTAAACAGTCCCAGCTCCTTCAGTCGCTCTATATAAAGATTTGTTTTCCAGGCCCTTCACCAGCTTCATTGCCCTCCTCTGCACTCACTCCAGCACCTATCTCTCTTGTATTGAGGTCCCCAAAACTGGACACAATACTCGAGGTGTGGCCTCACCAGTGCTGAGTACAGGGGCACTCCTGCCCAATCAACCTCTTCACTCACTGCTCCAAAATCTTGCTTTGACAGAAAGTAAACCAGAGCCCCAGGGGGGCCTGCACAAATTTCCCCTCCAAAGACACTTTTAGCCTCCAAATTTCACCTCCCTTTGCCTCTGAGTGATGATGGCATGAGGCATTCCCCTCTCCCTGACCTTCCAGCAATGCTGCAGACAGAGTCTTTTCCAACCATAATTAACAGAAGAGCCTTGCACCTTTCCGTAGCAAGATCTGAATCAGCCTCATTAATGCATTACCAATCTCTACATATTAATTATCAGATGGAATATCCTTTTTCTCTCTCGATGCTGTTTTCTTAATTGCAATTAACAATCACTTCTGACCCACCACATCTCCTCCTCCCCCTGCATCCTTCCCCACCCCCTCCTCCTGAAAAAATCAAATGGCAAAAGAATTAAAGAAATCCAACAGAAATTAACCCCCCTCAAGTCTTCCTTTTCAAAGGTCACTGTGTCTTTCAGTAATTGCAACAACATGGCAAAGAGGATGAATATTAATAAGGCCTGGTGGATTGTTCATGTCCTTGGAGAAAGAGGAAGGGGGCTCCTCTGGACATTGAGTAACTGTACTTTCCCTCAAGCTAAAGGGAGGAAGAAGGATTGGAGATGCTTTCATAAATTAAAAAATAAAAATAAACTGATCTGACAGCTGCATCCAGGTTGGAGGGAGGTTTTGCAGCACTCTGGTTGCACACACATTAGAGATGTTTTGCTTTGCCCTCCGGCATCACCATAGACATGTCCTGGGCTGCAATTCTACTGCAGGGGAGAAAGGTGTGTGATGGTGTGAGTGAGACTCAGAAGGTCTCTGTCTGGCTCTAGAGAAGAATTTCCACCTGGTCTCTATTTCACAGCTGTCCCATTCTCAGTCATCTCATGGGTAAAGTGGGAACAAAAATCCATTTCCTTGAGCTATACTGATATAAGACCTCAGTAAGCCATTTTTATTATTACTCCAGGTGCAAATTCCCTTGGGATAATGAGATAGCTGGATGGGACACTCAACACCTACACTGAAATATAATTGTAGACAGGCTATGCCCTACGTGGATTGCAGTTGCTTGGAGTCCCAGAGGCCTCTCATCTATGCCACAGCCTTGTCTTCACCACACACCATGCTCCAAGGACTTCACCCACCAGAATGACTGTGCTCATCCAGCCGTGTAGTGCTTCTCCCTTGACTCTCCCTGTGCAAACGCTAGGAGTGAGATTTAGCGATCAAAAATGTAGGCAGCTGATTATATAGGCTTCTCCTTTCATGAAAGAGGGAGGAGAAGTACTTCCCAAGAGCAATCCAACCACTTGGACAAGATGCCAAAGTTTTAGATGGCTCAATCCTCTCCTCCTGCCATTTCTTAAGCAATCATCATATCAACTATTCATCTGCCTATCATGCTTTCTGCTGCTGCTCAGTGTCTTGTGACCACCATGACATTGTGGGATCTCTTCTCCAGTGTTCTCTCAAATAGTATCAGCACACAGGTCCTTACCATACTTGCTGGCTGAGGTCCGGGAGACGGTGGAGTTGTTGACTGCGTTGTAGGCAGTGACTTGCTTGGAGACTAAAGCTACCACAGATCCATCTGGCACCTGTAGAGAGGAAAAGGGACTTTGTCAATAAGCTTCTGAAAACTGGCTGAGGACCACACCAAGGGCAGCAGTAATTCAAGCAGCAGAAACCGAGCCTGAAACCATTGTCACTGTAGGCAGGACAAGCTTCAAATGCTTTCGTCAGTGGATCTATTAACAAAAAAGGGGAAAAACCTCCTGTTATACCTTTAGAAGTCTGCTTCTGGGCCATAGGACAACTGATGACAAAGCAGACTCTGCTCCATTCAGATCCTGATTCAAAGCCCAGTTATGACAATACGAGTTGACCTCAGTAAAGCTGATAGTATGTTATTCACAAGGAAGCTCTCATGTAGGACAGGAGTGTGAGAAGAATAAAACAATTCAAACATCAAGAATGGCATGTCCCACAAGGATGATTAAAACGGATGTGAAATTTTCTATTCCTTACACCTCGATTGCAGCTGATCTCTAGGTACCTAGCTCAGAAATGGATATCTACATTTTCCACTTTGACTGATCCTGTCAACTTCTCCATGCACAGTCTCCCTCTTCCACATGACAAACGCATCGCTGGACTGAAGGAACTACCACTCTTTGCTGTGTCAGAGAGTATCAAACAGGGGAAAGCAGGTTGGAGTCGTTGTGCTCCACGAGGTCATGGGATAGTGTTTCTACAGACAACAGGGCTTTCTGAAATGAGCCAGACCTTCCATTTCTAGAACTACGCCATTCATGTGGGTCCTGTATCAGAAATGTTAACAAGCCGATGGCTCAGAGGAGCCACATCAGGAATATCTGTGATAAATAAGACATCATAAAAAGGAGATGGGTGAAAAAAAAAAAACCCTGCTAACAACGTCTAACTCTTGTCTGTGTAATAATAATAATTAGCACTTGCATAGAGTTTTTCATCTTCAAAGCGCTGCAGAGGCTAATTAAATAGCCCCTCAGCAATCATGGAAGGCAATTATTGGCTCTTTGTAGTTTTAGCCCCACACTACAGATGGGGAAACTGAGGTAACAGAAATATCAGCGTCTGTCCCAGCGTGCTCTGTGTCTGCCCTCAGGACAGCCAGGGTAAATGATGTAGAGCTCAACACTCTGGCAGCTGAGACCTATTCTGCCCCAGCTCGTCTGTGGAGCTGGGAGCTCATTGCCTGAAGCAAACAACTGGAAAACGCACAGAAAGGAAAGAAAATTACACCTGGTTTGTTTGTGAAATAAAATACAAAACATCCCTGCTCCCTCTGAAAAAAAAGTGTTCTGGAGTCAGCCAGCGATGCTTCAGTCAATCTGAAGTGAAAAGTTTTGTTTCCTTTTCAAATTACTGCTTGCTGCCTCCTCAGGTCAGCTCTTAAATGAAAAAAAAAAAGATCTTGTTATGAAACATAGATTGCTAAGGTGTGATTGAGGAAATGACAAAATTGTCAGAATTGGATTAAACTTAATGAGGTGCTTGCTCTTTTTTCTTTTTTTTTTTTTTGGCAAGGAGGGAAAGGAGTGTGGGGAGCTTTTGACCAAAAGGCCGTTTTTCATTAAATCTAGCGCTTGTGTAAGATATTTTTGGACATCTTTAGCCCTCTCTTATGGATCTCAAGGTCATGCAGAGATGGATGTCAACAGGATGGATGTACTTAACACAGTGGGCACTTATTGCCCACTCGACCATAGTTTACCTCTGCCTCTTAGAGAATAACACTTTGCCTTTCTCCTTTTCACTTTCTTGACTGGTCTACCTTCTCCCTCCCCATCCTCTCACACGGTTACCTGATAGTGTGCCAGCGTGTTGAGCCTCTTCCAGTCATTCTCTATCTTGGTGGTGATGTCTTCATCCTGAAGGATCATCCTCGCCCCGCTTGCTTGCCGCCACTCTGCAAGGAGAAGAGGGACACTGAACTCTGCTGTGCAGAGCCTCTGGGACAGGGGACAGAGCCCTGGTAATCCCTCTGCCTGTAACCCACGTGGTCACACGTGTGTAGGCTACATCTGTGTTGCCATAGCCGTTGCCATTACGCCCTGTCAGATGCCTCCAAGCACGTACAACAAACGGACCCACAAATATCCAGAGCTCACGAGAGAGGGAAAGAGAGGATGGATGAATAATGAAAGGTTCAGGGAGACGGTTCAGGAAAGTATGCAAAAATCGTAGCCATATGGCAAAGTTCACAGTCATGTCCTAGGTTATCCAGACTGGTTGCTTCACCCTTGATAAGATGGTAGTGCTATCACAAAAAAAAAAAAGCTTTTGCACAAGAAACACCCACCTATTTAAAACAGAGATCAGAACGCAGAGTGGTTGCTTACACGGATGAGAGGTCCATGTCTAGGGCACAGCAGCACACAACGGTGAGCTCCACACAGATAAAGCAATGGCCAGAGACCTGTTGATCCATTGGCGGAGATGAACGGGTGCTTTAACCCTCTGATTACTCAGAGCTTAACTCTTGGCTGACTCCCTGGCTCTGTTCTTTCTTCAGTGTGGCTGTTTCCAAGGCCAACCTGTCCTTGTGTATGTTAGCCATCACCATGGGACAGCAGTACACGAATGTCACCTGCGTCAGGGATATCAGTTAGTCCCTGGCCCTCAGAAGCAGCATGGACACAGCCTTTAGCAATACCTGAGATATGTCTAACTGCTCATATGAAGCCACAAACACAGCCCCCCCTGGGCAGAGCAGTTTCTTGTTCACCAGATCCTGTACTAGGTTCACTTTGTCTCCATTGTGGCTCGTGCAACACTTCTTGACACTCAACTCCAGAAGTGACCGGGAGGAGGAAGCCTTTATGTTTGGCACAGTGGAGGCACAACAGGGAGAAACTCCAGAGACAGAACCAACACCCTGCTCCATGGAGCACATAATCTCTACCCGCCTTCAGCAGCATGCCACAGCATCAAAAGAAGTGTGGCCGGCAGGTCAAGGGAGGTGATTCTACCCCTCTACTCCGCTCTGGTGAGACCCCACCTGCAGTTCTGTGTCCAGCTCTGGAGTCCTCAGCACAGGAAGGACATGGTCCTGTTGGAACAGGTCCACAGGAGGGGCACAAAGATGATCAGACAGCTGGAGCCCCTCTCCTATGAAGATAGCCTGAGAGAGTTGGGGTTGTTCAGCCTAGAGAAGAGAAGGCTCCAGGGAGAACTTAGCACCCTTTCCAGTATCTAAAGAGGGCCTATAGGAGAGATGGGGAGAGACTCTTGATCAGGGAGTGGAGCAATAGGATGAGGGGTAACAGTTTTAAACTGAAAGAGGGGAGATTTAGATTGGATATTAGGAATAAATTCTTTCCTGTCAGGGTGGTGAGACACTGGCCCAGGTTGCCCAGAGAAGCTGTGGATGCCCCATCCTTGGAGGGGTTCAAGACCAGGTTGGCTGGGGCTTTGAGCAACCTGGTCTATGGGAGGTGTCTTTGCCTATGGCAGGGGGGTTGGAACTGGATGATCTTTAAGGCCCCTTCCAACCCAAACTGTTTTGTGATTCTATGATTCCCTACAGAGGACTCACAGACTTGTCTATAGGCAAGGAATACATGAAGAAGACCAAAATTTAATATCACCTGGGGACACCAGGGAAAGCTGTGGGTCAACCACAGACAACTTGGACCATCCAATCTAAATCATAGAATCATCCACAGATTTCTTTTTGGTTGTCATGTTTCACTCACATAAGGTTTAACCAGAGCCACGGCAGAAAGTCTATTCATTTGAGGGAGCTAATTAAAATGAACTCTTGGATACGGAGACACCACCTGCCACCCCTGCTTATTTCTCCTAATATAAAAATGCAAGGACCGTTGCAAATTTCTTTTGGTTTCAGCAGTTTTCTTATCACATAATTAAAATGTATTGGGAAAGCCGCCCTTGCCTTTATTATTCATTTAAATTAGCAGGAAGAGGTCAGCTGCTATGTTTATTGCTGGAGATACTCAGAAAGTAAGCAAAGGTTATATTGGATAAGCACCAATTCTGAACTGCCCTTCGTTCACTCCAGCTTCTTAGATCCTCACCTACACTATCCTTGTGAAGTCCAAGGGTGATGCTCTCTGTGCATTCCCAACTGGAGCTAACTGGTCCCAGAAATTGCTTGGAAGAGCACAAAATGCTGAACTTTGGGCTGGGGAATGGTGCTCTTACAAAGTGCCTCACAGAGTGCCAAAGCCACTTCTACTGTCACAGAGTGTGTCTCTTATGTATCTTCCTTATGGTCTCTTGGGGACCATATCTCTTTGACCTCTTTCCTTCAAGGCTCTGCATGTCTCTATGGTTCTCTGCTCTCCTGACACATCTTTGGGGAGGGACACACACTCATGTAGTGTTTCGGGGGGGATGCACAGGTTCTCAGTGTTGCACTTGGCTCTGATATGAAGGATAGGCACAGCTTTCCTCATTCTGTGCTTTACTTGTATTCAAATAAATGGAGATGGGGAGGGACTCTTTATCAGGGAGTGGAGCAATAAAATGAGGGGGAGTGGTTTTAAACTGAAAGAGGGGAAATTTAGATTAGATATTAGGAAGAAATGCTTTACTGTGAAGGTGGTGAGGCACTGGAACAGGTTGAACAGAGAAGCTGTGGCTGCCCCATCCCTGGAGGGGTTCAAGGCCAGGCTGGATGGGGCCTTTGAGCAACCTGGTCTGGTGGGAGATGTCCCTGCCCAGGGCAGGGGGTTTGGAACTGGGCGATCTTTAACGTCCCTTCTAACCCAAAACATTATATGATTCTAAGATTCAAGAGCTGGACAGGGTCCTCAGACCAGCAGAAACTTTCCCTCTGCTCCAGGGAAACTGAGGACATCATGGGGTGTCCTCGAGCCCTTTGTCCTCCTTCACAGACACAGGGGATCACCAAGCCCTTCCATGCATGTGGGAGACTGGCTAGCTGAGAAGGGTCACATAGACATGAGTCAGCTAACCCAGCAAGAGCTCGTTAAGCACCATACTCAGCTTATCTAGCTATCAACACTGCAAGGCCATTCTGGCCTTGAAGGCAGCTGTTGTCCAACATCAAGGTGTCTGTGGTTGCTCCTACATGCGATAAGGAGAACATGTAATCATAATAAAGGAATTTTGGGCAGAACTTACCTTTATAGAACTAGCCAATACTGAGCTTGCATTTTGCAATATGTGTGAGCTAATTATGAATGAGCATAAAAGAATGATAGTGTGTCTAAATAAACGAAGCTTGTTGATCACTCATATTGAGTGCGCCTGTCTTCCCTCCATCGCGACACATGCAGAAAGGGGCCACGGAAGGAAGAGGTAGGGCCAGTCTGACTCGGCATAAGACCTGCTTCTGAGCAAGGCAAGGGGGAAAACACCCTGCAGGGCAGGTTCAGAGCATCTGGCTTCAGTTTTGCAGCTGGTTTGCCCTGACTAAATACAAACCACTTCACCACGCATCTGATTGATGACAGTGAAAGGACCCCCAGTTGTGATCCCCCAACTCTTCCTAGTCTCAACCCACGCTCCCTTTCTCCACCAGTGCCAGCTGGGGTGGTCACACACCCATCTGCAGGGCAACGCGGTGGCTGTGGGCAAGGGAACGGGAAGGGAGAGCGCAAAGGAGGAAAAGGTGACCCTGACATCCATATTCACAGCACTAAGTGAAAACCGTTAGCTTTGTCCTCGCTGGCAGCACCCTGTCCCCTCTCTCATCAGATCTGCGACGCTCCTCCGCCAGCCAGCACAAAGGAGAGACATACTCCAATCCAATTTGTTACACTTCCACCTTCCGGAGAGAGGGAGCGAAGCGGGGGAGGGAGGTAAAAAATCCCATTATCTTTATCAAGCCTTCCAATCAGGAGCAGCGGTAAATGCAAACTCAGGAGACAGCTGCTGTGAAGCCTTTATATTTCATTCAGCAGATAGTGTATCTTTTTATTGCACGCAGGAATTACTTCTTTTTTTTTTTTCCTTTTTTTTTTCTCCTTTTCTTTTTTTTTTTTTTTTTTTTTAAGAAACAACCTTTCTGTTCAACTTGACTGGGAAAAAGGAAATTCCAGCGGCCTTTGACAAAGAGGTGTTTCTTTGAGCTGTAGCAATGCCTGCCATGGGGATTGCTCTATGGGGAGATGGGAGATGTCTTCCTGCACCTCAGATTTTACAGAAAATGCTACGCCTCCCTTGTGCTATCTCTCTCATCCAGGTGACCCTGAAGATGCCCATTGAAGGAAGGGAGAAAAGTGAAGCACAGAGAACATTTTTCGGGGGCAACTGAAATGCCCAGGTGGATGGAAAGGGATGGAAAGGGATGGAAGCCCTGCCAGCTCACTCCAGGTGCCTTCAGCTGAGCTAGTCACTATCAGCTACCCCATCCTTTGCAGGCACTTGTAGGTCACAACGCACACAATCCATTTCAGTCAACTGTTCATGCCACGTACTGTGCTTCCCACTCTTTTCCTAAAGACCTTAAGTCTCCCCTGAAGTTCTGTGAAACTGTTTGTGGATGACCATGCACAGCAATGGCATGTGGAACAAGTACACATGGCTTTCCCAAGCTCCACGCCTATTCCATGATCTCTTGTGCTCATGAAGGATTAGTCTGAAGAGCTGGGAGGCTGCTTTTAGTCATATGAGTATTTTTTTCACTTCGCAGTAATTTCCAAGTGAGAGAGAGAGATTGGCACAGGAAATGGGAGAATGAACCCTTTGTCTGTATGCTGCAGGCACCAGTACAACCAGGTGGGTAGGAAACAAAACTGGATAAATGTCTAATATGTGATGACCTCTAGGAAGAGAGGAGAAACTCCACTCTGCTTCTGGGTTGGAGAAAGGACCACTGTGGCTGGGGAAAAAAAAATTTCCTATCAGAAAGTGTAGACGGAAGATGCCTGGGAAATATTTAGAATCATAGAATCACAGAACAGTTTGGGTTAGAAGGGAACTTAAAGATCATCCAGTTCCAACCCCCCTGCCCTGGGCAGGGACACCTCCCACCAGACCAGGTTCCTCAAAGCCCCATCCAGCCTGGCCTTGAATCCCTCCAGGGATGGGGCAGCCACAGCTTCTCTGGGCAACCTGTTCCAGTGCCTCACCACCCTCACAGCAAAGAATTTCTCCCTGAGATCTCATCTAAATCTCTCTTCTTTCAGATTAAAACTATTCCCTGTCATCCTGTGGCTCCACTCCCTGATCAAGAGTCTCTCCCCATCTCTCCTGTAGGACTTTTAGGTACTGGAAGACTACTATAAGGTCTCCCCAGAGCCTTCTCTTCTCCAGGCTGAACATTCCCAACTCTTTCAGCCTGTCCTTATAGCAGAGGTGCTCCAGCCCTTTCATCCCGTATATGCAAGTTGTCTGCCTTATTGTATATATACCAGAGTTAGACCCAGTTTAAATGACTCCTAAAGGCTGAACCTCTCACCCCAGAACTGCACCATGCGTGAGGCAGTGAAAGCTTGCCCTGATGTGGCCCGTGATGAGCCTGGGACAACATCACTGAGTTCAGGGCAGTCAGCAGCTCCCATCACCTCAGCAGTCAGCTTCAAAAATCAACCGCAACACAGGGAAGAGAGAATGCCTCAGTGGGAAGCCAAATTCCCGTTTTGTGATCCTCACGCCCTAACACTTTCCCAAAGATGGGGTATTTTATTTATGGTGAGGGCTTCAAAAAAATAATAATAACAAAAATAACCACTGCAGAAAGAAGGCTTTACTCAGAGGGCTGCAATTTGGGTTTTGGACTAAAAGGTAACCTCAGGGTGTCCAAAATAAGTGCTTTCAGCTGACAGCCCCCTCCATGAGTTGTCTGGGCAACTGCAAAACATTATGACATTTGCGACACATACAAGTCACTCTGCCTGCAGCTACCCTGCATTTAACAACCCAAAATAACTCATTAGCTTGTTTGCTTTCTTCCGTGTGAGCAATCTGGCCTTAGTATGGACAGAAAGCCCAGAAAATTTTGTAATGGTAATAGAAAACGGTGTTGCTGTTTAGAAAACCATCGATTTTGAGGCCCAGATTACAGTCATCTGCTCTGACCTACTGTTTAGCATGGACTGGTGGGGTCGGTCCAGCTGCCTTTGGACTTCTGAGCATTCAGCCTGGGGCAGGTTGATCCTGAGAGCCCTGTGTTGCTTTCTAATGACCAGCAGCGCTTTCTGCTCTCCCCTTGCTGCCTTCCCTGTCGCTGAAGGATGCCAGGCGCCGACAAACACCTTTTTCCTGCAAAAAAGCTGGGCTGGAGCTGTGGCTGGACGTGCACATCCTCTTGTTCCTACTTCACCAGTGCCAGCCCTGCTCCTCCCATCTTGTTAGCTGCTGCGCTGAAGAAGCCTGCAACTACATTGCTGCTGGCAAGATTCTTCTACTAGAGGAGGGTTTTTTTGTGGGTTTTCCTGTTTGTTTTTTTTTCCTCCCCAGTGCTATTGGCCAAACAGCTGCTCATTAAGCAGTCTCCTGTCAGTATGGACAAGGCTCTCCACTGAGGGATGCACACGCTCAGAAATACTTTCTGGAACTTGCTGGTCCTCGGAAATACTCAGTAGGTCAGTATTTCTTAAAAAGCAAAAGTCCTGGATGCAAAATTGTCAGGCTCCAGCTGGGACCCCGCACACACACTCTTCTGTATCTGCCAGTTGTCAGAGCTACGGTAAAATCCGTGGAATCCAATTGACCTCTGGTATTTGCAACACGCAGGTAAAATCTCTGCCTCCCAGTAGGGATGCATCGTTCATCCCCACCGCAGAACAAACTGCTTTCCGCTCACACCCAGTCGGAAACCCAAAGGTAGTGGGCTCTGTGGCCACCACCCAGCACCAGACAGGCCAAGAGATCTGGCTGTAAACCCCACTCCTCCGGTCTCCTGTGCCCTGGCACCCTGCCCTGCCTGCCCTCCTGCTCACCCTGGCGCTCTCCCTTCCCCTGCTGACTCACAGCAGCTCCAAAATCGCCTGGGGTCCTTTCTGGGTGATGTATACGATCTGTCCTTTATTGCTGCTGGTTTTGGCAGCTCGTTTCGTTATTCTAACAGCCTTTCACGAGCAGGAATCTTGCTGCAAGTTCTGTCAGGAATCCCCTCCTCCCTTACTACACATACGCGCACACATATAGATGCTTAACTTTAATCCCTGACCTCTCATTCCTGCCTCCCTTATTGCCCTGAATTGCTTCTTGGCGTCAGTCCATCCCTTCTCCTTTTGGTTCCTCTTCTCCTTTGCTAGGTTTTATAGACTCCATCATTTTCCACTCAAGCCTCTTTCGCTGAAGGTCACTGAGGGCAAATTCTGGCAGATACAGCCACGATACAGCCCCCAGCTCCCTGCCAGACACCTCGGCAATGCCCCCAGTAGATTTTTTTCTATATGTCGTTTCACAGTAGCCTCCAGGTGCAGTATCACATCTGGCTCTGGACCCCAACTTCTGGATGTCTTACTCCTGCCAGCATCCTTGCTCCAGGTTTATGGGCAGAAATAGATTTTGGGGTCAGAGGAACCCCTACGCTGGGCTGTACAGCTCCTTGTGTGCCCCACAGATCAAAGGCACAACTGCCTAGAAATGTGAGTGAAGCTGGTGCAGCTCTTTCCACCCTCCAAACAGCAATGGGAGAAGGAGCAAACCACCAAGAGAAAAAGCCCCATGAATACATTAACAGAAGGACTAATCTTTCCTTAAGACTTCCAAGTCCTCTGCAGAAAGGAAGCCTCAGAGCAGCAGCTCCCAGCCCTGGTGGTGGTGGTGGGGTGCTGGCAGGAGAAGGAGGCAGCCAGGGGTGAGATGGATGCAGTCCACTGAGTAGAGGACACTTCATCCCCTCTCCTGTGCTCACACAATGAGTAATTAATACTGCTTGGGCTGTGACTATCTCAGCAAGAAGATATATTTATATATATATATAATTCAAACCCTCACTATTCAGAGAAGAGCTAGGAATAAATCTCTGCAGCCCGAACACTGCTGACAACATCATCCTGGGCATCTGGTACTCTTTTTCCAGGGGTCTTTGGCAGAACAGGGAGAATAGTCATGCCTTTTCCATACCCTTGTCCAAGCTGAATTCTGCGGGCAGGAAAGCAGGGTGGCTACTGGTCTTTTTAAGTCCTCCAGGCCAAAGATTTCATAAACCAGGAGCATACGTAGCAATTTAACCCCTGTGTTCTGCCCTCTCGCCATTGCTGCTGCTTCTCTCTGCCTTGCACAAGAACAAGGGTACACCCAGTCTGGAGAACCTGGAATTTGCCCCAACAAACAGTGTCACGATTGAATATGGTTGTCTCCCATCTCCCCTCTCCCCCCTGCCTGGGGGGCAATCAGGGCCCATCGCGCACTCAACGTACCCAGGTCCATATCAGCAGCTTTGGGCCGGTGGGAGCAGGGCACGTTCTTGAAGATGGCATCCAGGATCTTCTCCTTCACCTGCGTGATGGTGTCACAGTTCAGGATCTTCACCGGGATCTCGGGGCTGTTCACGTTGTCGGGGTTCACGCAGCTCAGGACCTGAGAGAGACGCAGTGAGACCCACTCTGCATTTCCCAGCAGCACGGGTGGCCACCCTCATCCAGCCACCTTCTTGCAGGTCCCTGTGTCCTACACACCAGTGGGGTCTAGGGTGCAGTAAGGTGGAAAATGCGTACCAAGAGCACTCCCTTCTTTGAGAGGGCACTGAGATCTGGTTTCACGCAGGGGGATGGCATCCATCCATGCCTGTGCTGCTCTCAACCCCCTCACCACTCTCTGTGCCCAGGATTTGGCTCTCAGCTAAGTGCTGTGGGCTCCCAGATGTAGCAGACAGTGACTTGGAGCTGATGTGAAGGTTTTCCTGAACCTGTGTCTCACGCCACTTGCCTCTGTGAGGGGAAACTACTATAGCCCATGGGAACAGCCCCCTGTATTTGAGCCTCATGTCCATGGTATCTTTGCTATATGAATAACAGAAAGCCCATTCTGATGGTTCTGATGCCTTCAGTAAAAATGGTGTTCACCGAATGGTACCAGAGAATGGTCATTGACACACCCTTTTCATAGAAACCATTAAAAATGCAATTAGGCCTGACCCTGGTTGGAGCTGAACTGATATCCAAAGGGTTCTCCAGAGCTTTCCTTGACCTCAGATCCGTTCCCCGCTCCCTAGAGAGCTGGCAACGTGACCTAATTCAGTAGTGGCCTCCATGCATTGCCACCTGACTTGGACAATCCAGGTAAAAGTGCTCTCCAGTCTCTCAGAATTAAGTTTGTCCATCCACAGGACTGACCAAGACCCTTCTCAGAACAATGTTATTAATTTGAAATGCAGGACTTCTTGAAAAAAAGAAACACAAAACAACAACAAAATCTTTTGCTTTCACGTATGGAAGAAGATAATTGACCCGACTAGAGAGGCCTCTCATTTCTCAGAAGGAGAATATAATTTTCTCCAAAGACTCTGTCCAAGAGCAAATGCAAAGCATATGGGGTGATGAGGGAGGGGGGGGATGCCTTAAACACACACACAGAGTGTTTAACTGCAATCTGCCCACTAACTCTTGGCCACGTCTATGTTGAGAATTCTGCTTTCTCCTGGCTACAGAAGTGTGAAGTCTATAAACTTTTATAAACTTAGCACACCTTTGCACTTGGAAGGAGTGTCCAGTAATGCTCCTGGCAATATACGGTCATTAAATGTTTCTGTGCCACTTTTACAAGTGCAGACATGTTAGTTTTGGTACCTGAAACAAATTCTACCTTGACTATAAATTCCCTTCTGTAGTACACAGTAGGTACTGAACTCTCCATCACTTCCCATCTCAACCAACTAAGATGCAGTGGGATCTCAAAGTGGCTTGAAACTGGGTGAAATCGTATCGGTATAATTATGTATTGGCTCACCAGGCTCCCTTTGGTGCTGTTATGCTCAACTAAGAGGGACTTGTGAAGATATTGCTTACAAAGAGCTCTGTGATCTTTCTGGATGAAAGGGGAGATGTAAATACGAGATATTGATTAGATCATAATGCTATTATTTATATGTCACTTCCAGGAGTATTGAAGAAGCATCAATTCAGATAATAATAACAACGGCACAGATTTACAGTTCTGTGGCATCTTTCATCTCAAAGGATCACAGAACTGCACATAAAAAGCCTTGTTGAAATGCATCCAGTGTTGAGGTTATTAGTTGCCCCCCTCCCATTACACATCTGTAGGGAAATGAAGCAGGGATGGCAGGCTGGGACAGCTCTTTTGAGAGCGCTGTGGGGGTTCTGGAGACCAAGTTACTCTGCAGGTCTCTCTCAGTGATCTGAGACAGAGGTGGGCTGAGCTGATGCCGGTCAGAGCAAGCTCTATGGAGTGATTCAACTGTGATGCCAACACATGGGGTTCCATTCAGTTCCCGACATGGAGGCACTTAGTGCTATTTAAAATAATCTGGGCTACCCTACCAGGCATCTAGCTGTTGGTCCAGAAGGGCCAGTATCTCCTGCAGATGCTGACCAGTGCCCACCACATCAGTACCTACCACGCAATGCTGGAAGCTGACAATGGTGATTTGCTCTTACAACTTGTTTGACCTGGAATTTCAGAGTGTGCTAACTTCAGAAGGTGGCAGAAAAACTCTGCCTGGGTGAGCCATGATCATTCATGCCCTAACTACAGTCGTCTTTTCTTTCCTCTTTTCCAGCTCACTTGGAAGGAGACGGAGCAGGGAAGGCAACATCTCAAAAGGCTGTGTGGAAAGAGGTTTGCTCTTGTTGGTCTCAAATATAGAGGGGGGCAGCTGGTAGTAGCTGCCAACTCCTGGACACCAGTGTATTCATTTCAATGACAGCCAAGAGGCTTCTTTCAACATTTTAGGAAATTCAGTAATTGTTTATAGAAACTAAGAGCACAGTGGCTTCGACTTATACGCCTCAGGCTTCACATCCATTCTCAGCATTTTCCAGTTGTCATTTTTACACCACGGATTGAAAAATCTCTGCTCCCCTTCCAACAGACTGAAGCTCCTAATCATAACGAGGTGTTTGCAATGGAGCGAGAGATTCCCACCACTTCCATGGGAATCTTCCCAACTGTTTTCTCTGTTCTCTCCTCAGCTTTCTGTAGATTGTCCCTGGTAGGAGGTGACCAGCAGGAAACTACTAAGTATTGGCTTCATCCATTTGGTAGAGTTCAGGTGCTCCAGTCTCACTGAAAGGGTAAGGTTTGCCCTGTGCTTCTCCCAGGGTTGTCCTCACAACAACCAATGTTAAGACAGAGAACTTATCCCATTGCTCCAGCAGTGCTGCCCACCTACGTCAACACAATCTCTTATGTCAACTGGTGGGGAAGAGACCTTTGAGAAGACCTGTGTTGTATTCCTTTATGATCAGTCACTCTCAGGGAAGCTTTGGGATGCTGATCTCCTCGAGGCATTCAGTGTTACTGCTCCATCACCCAACAACATGGATAAGTATGGGACTGGGAGTCAGCAAAGGTTTTTTTTTGTCTGCCACCCTCTCCAGCTATGAGCTGTCTCTAAGTGTATATACACATGCCACACTTAGCACAGCTAAGCCCTGATCTCCACTATGGACTACTGGCATTTAAATAATAAAGGCACAGATTGTGATTACTCATGTGGGGACCCTGGCTCTGAGTTCTCTGCAGAGTCTTGAGAGTTCTGCCCTGAGATCAGGACATTGTTACGGTTTCTATCCCGAGGACAGAACATCTTTCTCTCCCTTCCAGATTGGTCTAAGGAACGTCCAAGGTGGCTACCACATAGTGAGACTTGGCAGTGAGCAAGGAGGAGAAAGACCCCCAAAAAGGCTAGGCATGGGAGAGCTTTTATATCTTAGAATCATAGAATGGTTTGGGTTGGAAGGGACCTTAAAGATCATCCTGTTCCAACGCCCCTGCCATGGGCAGAGACGCCTCCCACCAGACCAGGTTGCTCAAAGCTCCAGCCACTCTGGTCTTGAACACTTCAAAGCCCCATCCAGCCTGGTCTTAAACCCTTCTTGCTGATGGCTTCCTTCTTACCACCAAAATTCCCTGAAAAAGCCTTAACCAAAGGCAGCTCAAAGCATCTTTATCTGTCTGGAATACGTTGTCAGGAGAGATGATCCAATTAGGCTCTCAGCACTGAAGCCACCGAGGTGTGCAGGGACCACGCAGAGCATGCCACTGCTCAAGATGTACTGGGCAGCTCCCACCTACCACCCACAAGCACTAATTAGCCAATACTCTTGACAGCTTCCGACACACATTGAGGTCTTTGCTCCCCTGCATTATTTGTATCGACTGAAACGAGGCTGACACAGGAGACGGATGGTCTTTCATCTCCCAGTGACAGCAGAGCCGTGGCAGTAGGGAGCGAGGTTTTGCATCTGGACTCTGGTGTGGTGAATGGCTAAAAAATCATGGATTCTGGAAAAGGCAGATGGCAGTCAGCAGGTACGAGATCTTCCTGTCTCTCATAGATGGAATAATCTAGCTGGGTTTTTAATAACACTGCAGACCAGAGATGATGAGCTCTGACTGCTAGCGAAGGCATTAACACAAGAGGGTGTTTCTCGGAGGTATACAGCTTGGGAGAAGACCTACTGTGTAGTTGCAACACATTTATTCTAGCAAATCACATCTGTAACTAGCTTAGTTTCTACCGTACTGAAAAAAACCCTTGTAACTACAGAAATTGTTATAGACTGCAAAGGCCCTAGGGCATTGAGGCTGATTCTTTGGAGAACTGTAGGACAGAGAGCAAATCAGAGCTATCTGTTTTGGAAAGAAATCAGACCAAACCAATCTAAATTTAGTGAATGAGGTGTGTATTGTAAAATCAGTAATTCCAGATGTCTGGAAGTGCTCTGTCTTCTTTTTTCTCGCTGGATAAGTCAATTTTGTTGGATCTGCTTTTCACTCAAACCATATTCAAAACCATGACTCAAAATATTTGACCATGATTAATGAAGGCTAAAAGAATGAAGGCCTTCCAAAAGAAGCCCCGGCCTTGTCTTCCTGGAATAACAGCAGTAAACAGCCTGTTTCAATGTGCCATGCTGCTGGAATTGTGATTTAACTCAGTCAAGCAGTCATCTAGCACTCATGAAACATGAACAACCCAACGAATTTAAGCCACACGTGCTGCAAACTCACAGTGGTGACCAGGTGCTTTTGGTAGAGAGCAGAAGACATTGAGGGAATTCCCGTATTACAAATACCGAATCAGTTCTTGCTTTGTTTCATTACTGTATATTTTTAATAAAAGATGACAGACTGCTTAAGGAAGGTAGAGGAAGGAGAAAATAAAACAGAAATTAAGAGAAACAGAAAGAAAGACCAATCCTATTCATATTCTGCTTCTTCTTAATCTCCTTCACCGAAGCTGATCTCTGTAAATCTGCTGAGATTCCTATCGGGATATATTTGTCTGCTCTTGAGATGTAAGAGGGAGAGCTGATTAACATCAAACAACACAAAGGGAATGGAGGAGAGCTTTGTTCAGGCTGATGTATAATTACTATCCTTTGCTGGCTGCTTTATATCAAGCCTAAAAGGATCGGAGGGATTTCCTTTGGTGAAAGTGATCACTCTGTCTGCATTTTTCTTCCTCTTGCTCACTCTTTCCATGCAAGATCAGGCCTCCAAATTGCTACGTTACAACCACACGTAATAGAAAAGAAGCACTATGCTGCCAACTTCATAGGAAAGTCACGTTTTTAATACGCAAAATAAAATTGTGGTCTTATTTAAGAATAAAGTCTACCCCCTCATCAGACTTGGGTTCAATCAAAGCTCAGCTCTAAACTGTCTGTAGTTACTGATGAAAAGCAGGAATTTCTAGCATCAGTCCACCTGAGCTAAGACCTAAGGCAGATCAACTGGCAGATAACATCGACTGGACACAGTTCTCAAAGCCAGCTACAGTTACAGATGAGTGTCCCTCAACTGAAGGTGCAAATAAAACAATCTGAAAAGTTCAGAGCATCTTCTGATCCTACAATTTGGGGTTGGAGTTTTCTGAGAACAAAAACATGGGAAATAAAGAAATTATAAGGATCATTGAAGACCTGGAAAGTATTCTTCATCCCACAGAGACTTAGAAACTCAGTGGATTTAGTGTATCCGGGAAAAAGTGAAGGCCCACAAACAACCTGGTCTAGTGGGAGGTGTCCCTGCACATGGCAGGGGAGTTGGAACTTGATGATCTTCAGGGTCCCTTCCAACTCTAACCATTCTATGATTCTATGAAACACTTACACTAGGAAGAGATATCCAATGCTCTTTAATTGATGCTCTTTAATCAAGTGAGAAAAGAGCGTAATCTCAGAGTAGAAGCTAAAGCTGGACATATGCAATGTATATCTTTCACCATGCAGACAATTACATTTTGAAGCAAATGACTCAGTGACAGGGATTAATTTTATTTCCCTTGAAATCTTTAAATCAAGTTCATTTTTTTTTGACTTGTGCTTGCTCAAGAGGAATGGCTGCATTAGCTCTAGAGAAGAACTAATAGGTCTCTCCACTGTGTACCCCTAACATACTCCTTAATGCTGAAATGTTCATTGAAGAAACAGGCTTATTTTTTTTTCTGGTGAGGATTATTCTAGAGAAGATCTTTGCAATATAGCCTCATTAAAACTATTTTTGCTGTCACTTGCAGAAGGCCATGGCTTTGCAATGACCCAACACCACAGGGTCTCAGGATGTCTCTGGGCTTGCCGTGCCCTGAGCTGGGTGTCCCTTTGATCACAAGTCTCCCATGGCCAAGGGTTTGTGCCTGATCTGCCTGAGCTCAGTGCTGGGGACACCCCACATGGCCAAGGGCTCCAAGCACTTCCCAAAAAACACCAACCCTTTGTGTGCCCAGGCTGGGCGCTGGGTAGCTCTGCCACTGGTGTTGGGGACCAGGGAGAAGGAAGTAGGTGGTGAAGAGAGGGGGAATGAAGAGACCCTTGTGGGGTCCCAAGAGTGAAACCCCACCATGGAGATCACACTCCTCCCAGGGAAGACCTTAGGGTGGTGAGAACTTGCAGTGATAACCCCACCTTTTTGCTGTAGGAAGACTGTTATCTTTGACTTCCAACATCCCTCTGATTTGGAAGGGTGGGCATCACTCCAGGGAAAAGGGGTAGATACGAGAAAATATTTTGTATTTTGTCTAACGGAACAAAGCAAATTGCCCATATCTATCATCTTCACATTCACAGGCATATTCATGACACAAGGTTCATGCTTGTCTTCCAATACTCCTGGACCTCACCTAAACCTATGTGATGGTAAAAGACTGGCACCATCGGTCTACACTGCGATGAGTGCAGATGCTTTCAGAGATCAGGCAATGCCTTTGGGGAGCTGGAGATGCTCTGGGCATGGGGCAGGGCATGGAAGTGGCTTAGAAGCAGACATCTTTGCAAACACGCTTCGCATAAACCTTGCTGTATTGGGGGATGCAACAAGTCAGTCTTCAGCAGGGTTCCCCTGCAGGTTTGCAAGAACAAATTGTCCCAGAGGTCCCAGAGCCCATCACTGGCTTCTTTTCTCTAAATCCCCTTTTTCTAGAAGAGGCTGGACAAGCCCATAGAAATGTGTGTTCAGAGCACTCACCAGTGTCTTGTAATCGATCTGCTGTCGGATAAGCTTGTCCTCACTCAGTGAGTACCGGGCCTCCCCAGTGATGGAGTCAATGGGTCCCTTTTCCATCTGCTGCTTGATGGCACAGAAAAGGGAGAACAGAGGTTCACCAGCACACTCCTGCAGGGGTGAGAGACAACCATGAGGTGAAACAGGAGAAGCAGAGGTGAGAACACAACCTACACAGCATCTCAATGACTGCCACAGCTTGACATCTCACAGAATCACAGAATGATATGGGGTTGGAAGGGAGACCTCTGGAGATCGTCTAGTCCAACCCCCTTGCCAGAGCAGGGCCACCCAGAGCAGGTGGCACAGGAATGCCTCCAGAGATGCAGACTCTACCACCTCTCTGGGCAGCGTGTTTCAGTGCTCTGGCATCATCAAACAAAAGAAGTTCCTCCTCATGTTTATATGGAACTTTCTATGCTCAAGTTTGTGCCTGTTACCTTTTGTCCTGCCATTGGGCTCCACTGAAAAATGACTGGTCCCATCCTCTTGACACCCATCCTTTAAATATTTATAAGCGTTGATCAGATTCCCCCCTCAGTCTTCTCTTCTCCAGACTAAAAAGACCAGAGTGTCTCAGCCTCTCCTCGTAAGAGAGATGTTCTAGCCCCCTCATCATCTTTGCTGTACCCTCTCCAGCAGATCCCTGTCCTTCTGGAACCGGGGAGCCCAGAACTGGACATAATATTCCAGATGTGGCCAGAGAGTGCAACCAGCTCTCTCAAATGTCCCATCACAGGGAAAATGTGTCAGTCCTCTCTGGCAATGTTAAGGCTAGCAGAGCCTTGTAGGATGTGTTCAAGGGATTGCCACCAGGCCAGAGCTTTGCACTGGAGCAGGTGGTGGGATGGGTCCCAGAGATAGGTCTGAAAGGGAGATGGACAATTTGTTCTCCATCCTGGGTTTCTGGCAGAGTCCACAGTCTCCCTGAGCACTCTCATGCTGGAGGCAAACAGGGATGCTCAGGTAGGAGCAGATCATGACCTTGGGGAGATGTGCCCTTGGATCTGTAGGGTTGAATGGCTGATGTCAGATGCGTATGGCCCAGCACAGGACAGCACCCAGCAGCCCACAGGTAGGGCCAGCAAAGCACACCCTTCCCTGATTTCTCCTTCCCATCATTCACCCTCGCTGCACTCCCTTTTCCCACACTTTTCCCAGCCTCTCCTCCCTCGCTGCTCCGCGCATTCCCTGCCACGCAGCCCTCCTCCTGCTTTCTTCTGTTGCCTCCCTTCCCCTTCATCTCTCCATCCTTCCTCCCCACCTTGCCCTCTCCTCTTGCAGCGTGTCCCCAACACAACGAGCGAGGTCATTTTCCCCTGGTGTAAATCCCAGCAAAAACAAGTTAATAATCTGAAGCAAAGTGGCCCCTTTCTCAGTTCCTACACCTGTCTCCCACTTAATTAGCTTATCTGCCAGCAGCATATTGCTTCTGTGTGCCTGTCTCTTGCCCTTATCAGGCCTCTGTTCAGGCTAAGGCAAGAAGACAAGTAGCTGAGTGGGGGGAAAAAAGCCTATTACAAAAGCAGCGCTTTAGAGAGTCACCTCCTTATATCCTTTCCTTTCAGCTGAAAGCAGGAATCTGATACCGAAGTCGCTGAAATTACCTTCCAGGGACCTTCAAAACTTTCCCATGCGTTCATCCTCGGGCTGGGGAGGGCTCAGGGGAATGGGATTGATTTGTAAAGCCTTGAATTGCCAGGCAGAGGGTGGCTATTCTGTCCAAATGGGGATGTAAGGTGGAAGGATGTTTAATGACTGCAGTAGGAGTCAGGGAGAGGTGTGGAGCCCAGCTCCTTCCAAAAAGGCCGGCTCTGACTTTTGGTGCCTTGGCAATTAGCGTGCTTGAGGCTCAGTGTGGGTCCCCAGGAGGAAATTGCCATCACCCAGCAGCCAGTGACAGGTCCCAAAGGCTGAAAGCCTCTTTTTTCACCACACACCACACCAAAGAGACCCTCCAGGAGGAACGAGAGGGCACAGGGTTGGGGGGGGGGGTGTCTCAAGTCTTTTCCCTCTTTTGCTGATGAGTCTCCTGCAAAGCCAATGCTATCTCCCACTAGGACACAAAGCAGAAACAGCTTTAGCCTGTGCTGGGTTCTGGACGGTGTATTGTGTCCAGTTGTCTGTACTCAGAGGGTGCATGTCCATGCCCAGGGCAGGCTTGAAGCAGCTTTATGCCAAGAAGAGCCTGGGCTTGGCTCTAAATTAGGCTTAGCAGGGATCTGGTTAAGGTGTGGGTAAATGTGATGGAGGCACTGGGCCTCAGTACTGTCTCTAAACTGGGGTGGTAGGAGAAGTCCAGCCACTTTGGACTGAAAATACTGGTCACCACGCGATGAAGATCTGAGTCTGCTAGTAAAAGCAGAGCTTTTTCAATATGGGTCTCCACCAGGCTCTGAAATCCTTCATATTTCAGCACTGACCCTTAAATCCCACCTCTGTAAGACCAACAGGCTTCCTCTCTAACAAAGTGTCCCTCTTTGTTCTCTCTGGATCTCCCTGGATCCCTTTGATCTCCCTGGAAAACAGCCCCTCTCCCATTAGGCAGTGAGCTCCCTCCAAAGGAAAAAAAAACCTTTTCCTTTATACCTGGGAAGTTTTTGCCCCAGCTAAACCTCATCAAGAAGAAATGTATTAAAGTAGCTGTTCATCCTGGGATGTTGCTCCCCTTACCTTGAGGAACTTGTAGAGGAGGAAGGTGAACCAGTTGGTGAGCATTTTCTCAGCCACAGACTCTGTCCTAAAATCCAGGGGAGAAAAAAACAAATTGGAAGTGAGTTAGTCATGCTGGTCATATCAAAGAATCACTCAAAAGATTGTCTTTGTCGATCTTACTGCCCAGACCTCTGAGACCCGTGGTAAGTCTGGCACGACAGCATCAGGATTAAGCACGTCCTAGGTTGTCTGTTTTAACTTTGGATTTAGGAAACCTTCAGGCAGATCCTTACTGTGTTGTTGATTCTCCTGTGACTAGGGAAGACCCTGTACATCTGCTTCTCAGTTTCTCCATCACTGAAAAGAAGGTGACAACATTTGAGGGAACCTTCTTGGAGAAGTTCAGGGGTGATAAATCCATCAAATACGAGGAGATCAGAGTTAGACCATACGACAAATAGGCTATATAAATACTGAAGAAAGACAGATCTAAATCACCAGAGAATAGTTATCTGGCACTAATTATCTCCCTGGCATTTGGGAGTGATTATACTCCTCAGTATGTCAACGTGGTGCGTTAAAGAGCTCATCCTTTTGCCCTTGAACACTCTGTCTTCACCCAAACAAAAATCCATCTTGACCCTTCAGGGTGAATCTCTTTGAGGCTGTAGATATCGTGTGGGATGAACACTGGACACAGGTGAGGTGGGAAAATCATTCCAGCCAGCTCCTTCCTCCTTGTCAAATAGCCCCAAAACCAACACGGCAGAGGGTGGGCTGGAAGATCTCTTTTCATCCACAGAGTCACAGGAAGGAGGGGGAAGCATCAAACCGAATCCAGCTGCTCCATATAATTGTCTGGGAACCTCACACCAACTTCTGAATCGCAAGGCACTGAGCTATTGACATGTTCACCAGCAGACTCTGTTCTGGTGCTGCTCAGTACAGGACCTCCACCTCAGAGCACAAACCACACCTCTGACTTCTTGTGTTTTCAGAGCTTGGACCATTGGAGGTGCCTTCTTTGTTGACTGCCTCTCCTTCCAAAGGCCACATTTCATTTCCAACAAAGCTTACCGGTTAGAAAAGAGCTGGAAGAAGGAGAAAGAGGGAAGATGGGATGCTCAGGACAAGATAGGAATGCACAACCACGGAAGATAAAAAGGTGGAGAAATGGGAAGGAAAAGGAGAAAATGAAGGGAGGAGACAGTTGGAAGGAGGCAGTGCCATCCAGCATCAGAAGAGAAGCACAGAGAGGAAGCCTGGGGACAGCTGAAGGGAGGTCACCAGCCAGGCTGTAGGGCTTGAATCATATCAGGGAGTCAGCTGACACCAAAGCAAAGTCCAGTCCCTGCCCAGGGCATTGCTGCCCTGAAAGTGCCTTCTGCCCCCTTTTTTTGCTGGTTCTCCATAATGTGGGCTGTGTGCCAGATGAAAAGCCTCCCAGCAGGCACCACAGGTCTCTTCCCTGCCCAAGCCATCCACCGCAATCAGCTGAGGGCTCCTCAGAGTTGGCTCTGAGCAGTGGCAAAGGCCATTCATCTCCAGAAGACTCCCCCTGATTTTACTTAGGGTCCTTGAATCAGAAGGATTGGTTCAGACTGTGAAAAGGAGATGAATGTGATCCTAAAGGGAGAAGAGGCAGCACTTCCCTAGGCAGGGAGAGCACATTAATTACAGAGCAGTAGGCTTCTAATTCGAGGGTTACCACACAACCCTGGTGGTTAGACCTTGGTCCTGGCCAAGAAGAACCAACACAAACTTGCGCCCTGTAGGAAACCAGTTCTGTTGTCCTGCTCAGCTCTGCTACTGGCTTCAACAAGCTCCCAGCACCATTGCTCAGGGACAGAAAGAAGATCCCACAATGCAAGTGAAGAAGATTCCACGTGTCCATAGTTGACTCAGGAGCAAGAAACGCAGCAGGGTAGTCCATGTCCCAGGCAGCAGAAGGCAGTGGCTGACCTACTCACCAAGAATATAACACAGCCTGTTCTGTGTGATATAATTATAGATCCTACACAATGACATCGGAGTTTTCAGGTTAAAAGTTTCCTTTTAAGCATAATTGATGTCTTAAGTGCACAAAGAGTTCAAAATAAGGATTAGGAGGCAAGGGCTCTTGCTGCCCTTACAAAATTTTCTGGAAGATCCACATTAAAATCTAGGGGTAGTTCAGTTCTGTAACTTTTAATCATTGACTGCTTTTAGGATACAGAGGAGATGGAGCAAGATCTACAGACACACTTGCTGAGAGGGAAGAAAATGCAGAGAGGATGCTGGGAGGAAGAGGAGAGTCCTCTAAGAGAAGGAATGCTCTGTCAGGAAGTCTTAAATGAGCAGGAAACCAGAAAGGGAGAGCAATTTGGTCTCCATTCAGCCCAACTTGCCTTATTCACCCCTCTCCAAACAGCTTCATGCCAGCCCTACAGGATCACGTGAACTGTGGCTTTACACCATCCTGATTTCACACCCTTCTGTACAAATAAAAATCATGCAAATTTGGCCCTTTTCTCCAAAGGTGCTAGCAAACTTATGTTAAATAGTGGAGCACGGGCTGCCCAGCCCAGTTCACTCCAGCCCCAGCCATCCTTACCTCCTGAGCAGCAGCTTGGGGTGGTTCTTGCTCTCCAGATTTTTGTCTATGAGGTCAGCCAGGAGCTGCTTGAGGACATCAGTAGCGTACTCCAGCTTGCTCTGCAGCACCGTCATGATCAACGAGGCCACGTTTCCACGGTCCCGCATGGAGAAGCTGCGCTGGGATTCCAGCGTGCGGATGAAGGACAGGAGGAAAACCTTGTTGTTGATGAGCTGGGCAAAGAGCTTCAGGCCTTTCTCCACCCGTTCCTGCCTATAGCCAGGGACCTGCACAAGAAGAAAGGGAGTTTATGCCTCTCAGTCACTGCCTTTGGAGGTCCCGGTGCAGTAGGACTCCCAGGCTTGGGAGTTAAGATGGTTTGGAGACAAAGAGGTTGATGAGTCTCTAATATATTTCTCAGCCGTGAGAGGCTGGTGAGCTAGTTTTTATATATAACAAGTTAGGACCTCGACACTGGACCCTGGACTCCACAGACTACAGTGGGCTTTATCCTTTCCTGTCCTTCTGGCTCTAGGCAAAAATGGAACATAAATAGAGAACCCCAAACTCATTCCTCCATGCTGCTGAAACTGTTCCAGCCCTTGAAACAGTTTCCAGGGTCTCAACTAAGAGCAACGCATGTCACTGAGGCATCTATGTATTAATAACCAACCAGATTTGGCACTTTAATCCAAAATAAGTTGGCATGCTTAAACAACCAAGTAATGCAAGGCCCTTTAAAGAGTCATTACTTTTTCATTCTGGAAATTAGAGCTCTTAACTGTTTTTGCATACAGCAAATAAATTACTTAGTAAATAGCTTGAGACAACCAACCAACCAACCACTACCACCCATCCCGCCAATAATTACTTTTAACTCACTTGCTTGAACATTTAATATTGTCTATCCCCAGGTTATTATGCATAATTTAAAAAAAAACCAAAAAACAATAACCCCAAAACCCAAAAACAAACAGCAAGAAAAGTATTTTGCACTGCATCTGGAAGCAGTTAATTAGCAAATGAACTGGAAATAAGTAAGACTTGCTCACTGCGGGATCTATACTGGGGCCTTTTCCAATAAATAGCAACTCCTTCTAGGTGCTACAGAAAAGGGAGCAGGATGGGAAGTGCCTTCCCTGATATGTTGGTAGCCAAAGATGTTGACACTGAAAGAGCTGTTGAAGCTTTACAGAGGATTAAGGGGAAAAAAAAATAAAAATGAATGAAATGAAAGGAAGAAGAGATCAAAGGTGGCAGATGGAAACATTACCTCTGTCCCCCTCTGTATGTATCTGCATACAGGAGCATCCATGCTAAAACCTCTGTCAGGGTCAGATGTTATTCTGTGGTCAGCTGGTGGAGGTTAATGAATATAGGGATTGAAATTGGCTGTGGGTATGATGAAACTGTTTGTATGT
This sequence comes from Calidris pygmaea, assembly GCA_003697955.1. Taxonomy (NCBI): domain Eukaryota; kingdom Metazoa; phylum Chordata; class Aves; order Charadriiformes; family Scolopacidae; genus Calidris; species Calidris pygmaea. The sequence goes on from QJSC01009546.1 coordinate 795,959, forward strand.
GTGTGTGCGTATACATACCTGAGAAAGAGATTTATCACCCCTCATCTCCTATGCTCATTTTTTTGAAGCTGCTGAGCTACTCTCCCTGAGGGACAGCAGCTTGAGGCCACTCTACTTGCACCCCAAAGGCAAATATCTACAGTAGTCAATGTGTAGCTCACTCTCCTACCCATCCCCACAAGCCCTCGTTGCTGACAGATCATGGTTTTTTAGTGGTTCTTTCCATACAGTTTGATGAATTTTGGCTCTCCTGAAGGGAAGGAGCAAAGATGAGCAGGCACCTCTGATTACACAGCCAGCCAAGCATGGCATTGCCTGCGCCAGCTCCTGTTCCTCCTCTCTGCCAACTAACCCCAGTCTTGGCCTCCAGCAATCTCACCAGCCCATGCCAGAGCCTCTGAAGCTGAGAGCTTGCCAAAGACTTTGAGAGAGCCCGGCCAATGACCTCCCTGGCCTTGGCCATGGTGTATCCCCTGCTTCTCTGGCCCACGTATCCCTAGAGCAGAGCCTGTCCATCTGCCAAAGCCTGAAGCAGTTTTCCACCACGGGCAGACCTCACCCGGTGTCCCATCAAACCCATTGTCACCAGTGAAGTAATGCAGGCTGTGTGTAGACCTCAACAGCCCTGGGGTCTTGCCATGGTCCCACTGCTGCAGTTTGGAGGGCTGCGGTGGAGGAGGCAGATGTGGGCAGGGTAGGGGCAGACCGATGCTGTGGTTTTCTGATCTCACTGCAAACCACAGAGCACAGAAAAGGTGGACCTCCTTCAGTGACTGCAGGTTATTTCTCTAGGTGTTACCAGGAAAAAAGGCTTCTTGGTAGCATCAGTGTTGTGCAAAGCTAGAGTGACACAGGCAGTTATGCTTCTTTGCCATATGACTTTTTTTCCTGGCCCCTGCACAGCAGTAACTAAGAAATCCAGTCTAAAAAACAAAATCCAGCGGGATGAAAACCAAGAAAGAGCTTAATACAGTGGACCTAATGGACACAAATCTATGAGACTTTTCCAAATAGATGCGTGATCAAATAGAATTTAACATCTAAGATAGCAGCAATCATCTTCCTCTTTCAATCTGGATTTTTAATGAGGTGGTTTTTTGTCCCTGGTAGGACACAGCATTATAAGTCATCACATGGCCACTGCTGACACGACATCTCTTGCATTCAGGACAGAACATGGAGGCGTGAGAGGAGCCAGAAGCAGGAGAAGTTGATTTCTTACCTCCAGATCCCTCAGGACTGGATGATCTTCAATGCCAGGGAAAAGCACCCTCATGGTGTAGGTTCGGTAATCGAGGAAAGGGATCCCAGCTCCATCCAGATCGCTTGTCAGCTCGTGAATATCTGTCTGTAGCTCTGCAAAAGCTGACACAAAAGAAAAGGAATAGCAATGACAGTCCCATTCTCCCCCACTGTGGTGGGGAAAGCCCTCAGACCCACACGCATGAGACTAAGACACAAGTGGAGGGGCAACACGGGGAGAGGAAGAAGGAGGTGGACAAGAACAGTCTCACTTTTCTTATAACACAGCCTTTCCCCAGGACCGTGTGCCAAGGCTCTCTCTGGACTGTGAGTTAACAAATGCAGCCAGAACAGGATGGAAGAAGGCTGATCGTGGGGAAAATAGACAAAGTCAGCTCAAATCCAGGCTTGAGTCATACCCACAGGGTTCAACACCTCTTTTACTTGTGATACTCTGGCTCAAAGCTTTGCAGCTGGATCTCTCTCTCCTACCAACACTGTGACACAGTGACAGCCTTCCTTCTTCATCCTACCTTCTTTGCACTCCAGGGCCACCCTGGACTCCAGGTTGTCCATCTGCATCTGTAGACGCTTGAGGGTGAGGTCGCTTTCTCGGGATTTGCGCTTGTACGCAATCAAGACAGCCACGATGAAGATGATGAGCAGGCCACCGGCCACCGCAATGCTGACAATAGCTGGCAAGCTGAGAGGGCTGTCTGGAGAGATGTAGACCATCCCCGGGGAGAACTCCATCCCTCCTACACGAGCCTAGAGGGAAGGAAGGAAAAAGTCACACTGAAACCGCCGAATAAGCAGGAACTCAGAGAAACTCCAACATCTTCCTGTCTAAGGCTGAATGATGATCTCCCCTTGTCTCCCAAGTTAAATAGGGTATGAAGTGTATGAAGTATTTGGATAGAGAATGTGATGGAGAAGCACCTCTGTTGACAGAGTGACCAAGAACCCAACCAACAAAGGACTTCTGGTGAGACAAATCTCACTTGTCCCAATACCCTGGCTATACAGCAGTTTGGGGTTCATTCTGAGTTTTCCACTCCGTGTCCCAAACAGCTATGTTGTACCGGACTGCCCTGATGACATTTAGTCCCAAAATGCACATAGGACACAGCTCATGGCTATGGTCTGGTGGGTCCTAACCTCATAACAGGACAGGGAACATCTGACAAACACAGCTGACAGGGCAGTGGGAAGGTTGAAATCCGAGTCACAATTTGCTTTTGACTTTTCAAGCGGAGAAACCTGTATTTAGAAGCCACCAGGACAGGAAAAAAACACAGAGCCTGGCTCATGTTTTTTTTTACTGCAGATGCTCACCAGCAGAGCAGGGAGGTGAACACAGCTTCCTGCTCCCCATGTACTCCCAGAGGTTCCCAGGGCTGCTCCCAACCTCCAGGACAAGCTGCTGTGCGAGGACCTGGCTTTGAACAGCCAGAAAGAAACCCTGCTGGCCATACTGCTGCAAGCCCTGCAAAATGCTCTGCTGAAGCGAGCCCGTTAGGAGCCCATTTTCACAACATGATCACCACTCCCAGCAGCAGTCCCACAGGGTACTACTCGCTCAAGGCTACTCCAAGGTTGTTCAAGGCTATTTGTAGAGTAGGAGAAGTTTGAGTGGCGAGGGGAAAGGCATTGCTGACTAGCTCGAGGTATGAAGAAGGCTTCTAGGACTGGGCTGTGGTAGGGGAACACTGGTTATAGATCAACGTAAAGCTGGGAAGATGCCATGTAAAAACCTCGAAGGTTCATGACATGGTGACGAGCCCCATCGCTTCACTCCAGCTGAGCTTTGTCATGGAGAGGCAGAGCAGGCCCTGCACAAATTGCAAAATCTTGCTGCCGGGCAGAAATTCAGGCAAGACCCCAGGGCTATGTGCTTCCCCTCCCACTTCAGCTGGGACCATTGCAGCATGCGATTGAACCTTTTTCTTTCTCTTTAATGAGGAGCTCTGCCTGAACTTCCCAGCTCACACAGCAGCTATTGAAAACATCCCCCACATCCCAGCCTGGTGGCTGGCCTTGTCCCTCATCCTGCTGGCTCTCAGTTAATCTCCAGCCAGTTTGCATATGCGTTAATCTCAGGCCTCCCATGCCTCAGCACAGGCACCTACTCGGGTTTCCTCTCTAGGTTGCAGGAAGAAGAAACTCGCCCAAGGAGGAAGGGTTGGAGCCAGCAGAAGAGACCACAGAGCAGAGAGTCATGAATTAATGAAAAGTTTTCCAGCTGCTCTTGCTCCTCACCACCACAGCCCTTGCTGGGGACATGAATCTCTGTGACCCCATCATCTCCTATAAATTATTCTGGCCCCAGTTAAAACCTCTGAGAAGACATCTCTTGTGCTGTAGCACCAGCTGTAGGCTGTTCCTCAGCTGGTTGTGGCCAAAGCCACCTAGATGTAACCTTTATGTCTTTGACAAGACAAAAGCTAACGTCTGGAAATACCTAATTTCCATCCACACGGTCCTCTCACGCCCTGAATACTCCTAATCATTTTGGGATGGGCTCCAGAAAGTTAACCATGTCCACAATGGGAAATTAAACCAAACCTAAACTCATTTGACCAGGGAAAAGATTTTCAAGGTGACCGTTCATGTAGTGTGACATTGATGACTTGTAGAGCATCTTCAGTGGCCAAGGAACAATCTGTAGCACAACACTGATGACTTGTAGAGGGTCTTTACCATGTGAGTTGAGGATGCAGCACTTACTATCTAAGACACAAGGTCCAACCCATTTATAAAGCCTGCAAAGGGCAGAGATTTGGTGTTGACATGTGGCACACTCAACTGAGAAGACAAGCTGCCAGACTCACGTGCTAATCTAAGCACTGAAAGCTGTTGCCTTTCACCCTAGACCACTGTCCCAACTCCTCCCAGCAAAATTTGCTCCCTAATTTGCACAGTTGCCTCCCTGTCACAGAGGATCAATAAACAGATAAATTATATTTCATTTTCTGTTTCCGACAGCAGCCCTTTTCCTCCAAGCCTTGCAGTCAGATGAGTCCAGTTGAGGAGTATCAGACTAGAATTGAACCACCCCCTCCCAATCCCCACTGCAGGTCTGTCCTCAAAGCTCACAGAACAGCCCATCTCCATGGGTGGGACTCCTCTTACCAAACATTCGACACGCACATCTGAGTTAGACATTACAGCGTGCTTTCAGAGCCAATACAGAGAGAAAGCACTTTCAGAACGTGATTTATGTGAGCTGCTTTTGACACCCGCTTTGACATGAGGATGAGACGTTTCATTCAGTGGAAGTTTCTGTTTCTCTCCTTTGACTGTAAGGGGATGTAGAGGTAGATGTCTAACATAGTTAGCCCCACTGCATTCCTCTCTAGAGGTGGTTTCCCACACTGGGAAGGTCTCACAGTACATGAATCAAACTGCCATGATCTGAGGGAATCTGTCTCTTGAAGCAGAAAGTCTGCGAGGCTGCAGTACGACTGGGAACGTTTAAAAGAAAAACAAGTAAATATATAGACATAGCCCTATTTTATTTCTTGGGCCACTGGGTGTTTCTGAAGGAAGTTATTTATAACTTCCAGAAGACTGAACATGAGCCCTCCAAATTACCAAACAACAGTTTGTCTACCTATTAAGCCTGCTAATCATGAATTTGTTCTAAATGGCATTATGGCAGAGCCCAGTTTTCTCCTGAGGGGCCACCTGGAGCAGTTCAGGAGTTCCTGTTGCGCAAAACTCAACTGCGGTGGTGTTTTCCCTAGAGGAAGTTTGCCCTGGCCAAATGTGTCTACACTTGAGATGAATTGTTGAGATGAATTGTGCCCTGAACTTCAATTGCTATATTTGACCACCTCTCCATTCACTATACAGAGTCCAGTGTGACTTTCCATACGTATGTACCTACATTAGATACCAGCAACCCTTCAAACATACTCCACTTCTTCACCTCAGACCTCCCCCAACATATTTACTCATGGATCTTCCTCATGTCTCTTTTCCTTGGAAAAGAGCTTGCCTCTAGGCTTTAGTCAATCTTTTCTAGCCATTGCTCAGGCCTTTTAGTTCTTTTTTGGTTTTTTTTTTTTTTCAAAATATTTAACTCTGATCTGAACTAGATCAAAAACCTGTTGACATCAATGTGTGTCATTGTCACTACTCCTTCCTCCTCAGAAATAATCTCAGCATTGCAATGGCTGATTCACTCCCTTGGTCCCCTCTCAGATCTAGGCCACCTCACTTTGCAAGAAAGGGTTTGTTCAGCAATTTACCCACAGTCACACAGGAAATTGTTGGCAGGAGCAACACCTGAGAGAGCTACCTGTCAATTATCCTGACCATCAAAGTGATATTCATGTCAAACATGGGGATACATTTTGTACCAAGTGAGCAGCAGAGATGCTGTGCCATGCTGGAGGAGGCATTTCCCAGCCCAGCTGTCCCCCTGGTAAGTTCCAGATGCAAAGTCCATCCTTGAGCGCTGGCCTCCATCGCAGGTGACCTTCTGTACTTGGTTCCCAGCCCAGATGCTGTCAAATTGTTGCCTCACTGTTGGCAGTTGAACGAGAAATCTGTAACTTGCCCCTAATACTGATGCTCATTAACAGGCTTCAATGCGATCATCTTCCCACGATTCCAGCAGCATCTCTTGTTTGATCAGCGTGCCCAAAAAGGGATTATTTTTTTCTCTATGGCTTCACTTAAGCTGTCCCAAGCTGCAGGAGCAGGGGAGTCTTTCCAATTAGTAAGACCTGACCAGATGCTCATCCTCCCTGATCCCCAGGGGTTGATTATTGCTCACCTGACTTTGAGTTTTGTCTCTCTAGGGTTGGCTTTGTCCATCTCTGACTAACCATATGTTTAATTATATTCATGAAAATGACAGGGAACGTATATTGCCTTGTTCAAAAGCTTTGGTATTCACACCGAGAAAATCTCTCGCTTCATTATTACCCCTCTTGGAGTGTCTTAAGGTACTTTACAATGATTCAAGAGCCACGGTATATTTGCATGGCTGGAAAGGATTATTACCTCTATTTTCCAGATGACAAACTTTGGCAGAGAAAAGTTAAGTAGCCAGTATGAGGTCTCCAGCAGCAGTCACAAATGAGACCCAAAATGGTCACCATAAACTCTATTTTTTAAAAGTCCCCAGAAAACTCTCTTTTTAAAGAGCTACGCAGTGTGTGTCCATCAACCCCTATGAGTCTTACTGCACTGAAATAAATACATGACATATTGCAGATTTGGGAGGGCAACAGTGAGGTGGGAAAAAAGTTGATCACAAGGAATGAGAAACATTGATCATCTGTATGTCTGATGTCAGTTGTTGTGTTTCCACCCACAGCTCGGTACAACTCAGATGAGTTTGCTGATGTGCTGTTTATCAAGCAACAGCATTGAGGAATGCAAATTACTGAGAGGAAAGTAAAGAGGGAGTGAATAAATCAGTGGTGATAGGAGAAGCTCCCTCTGATCTAATCACTAGGTCCATTTTTCACAGGTTCCAAGCAGGATGTGCAGGAGTATTCTAAGTTGTATAGACATCAAAACCCCAAAGTCCTGTCACACTAGAGTCCATATCCTGCTTGTTTTCTTTTCTTTTTTTTCTTAACTTTATTCCTACATAATGGCATATTTTAGCCACTGGTATGTTAATGTATGCTGTGGACTGTGCTCAATTTAACAAAGTATGTCATGTCGGGAACAAGTTACATATATGAACTCACATTAGCATCTAGGGGTTAGAATCATAGAATGGTTTAGGTTGGAAGGGACCTTAAAGAGTTCCAACCCCCCTGCCATGGGCAGGGACACCTCCCACAAGACCAGATTGCGCAAGGACCCATCCAACCTGGCCTTGAAATACAGTCCATACAAAAACAGAAGAGATACAAACTTTCCTAAAGGGCTTTGATCATGAAAGGTTTCTCACTGTCCATAAAGATCTCCAGGTTACTCTTCTACTTCTCCAAGTTACTCTTGATGGGGATATTATAGCAAGAAGGGTCCGTGATGTTTATGCAATCTATGGAAGGCAAATGGTGATGCAAACTCCTGGGAGATCTCTGCCAGCTCCTCAGCATTGGTGTGTTCCCCCAACCCACCCAGGAAGGAAAGGCCGATGAGGTTCAAACACCACTTACCATCACCTTATGCCGTCCAATGAGGTTTGGGGACTCACACAGTAGCTGCACGTCTGATACGGTCACTGCACAGGGCTTTTCACCGACCAGAACAGTGTAGTTCAGCTTGGCATTCCCTCCTGCCACTGGTGGGATCAGGTTCTTGCCCTGGATAGAAAGAAATATCACCCCCCCAAAAAAACAAGCAAATCAGGAAAGAGTTTGCCTTCCACCTTTTGTTTGTTCCTATGACACAAGTGTTAACATTGCACTTGACATTTGTGGTTCACCATTCGCTAACACAGAGGGGAAGAGTCAACTTAGAAAGCCATGCAGAGGACACCATGGATGGCTACAGAACGTCATCAGCCAAAACAGCCTGTCCTGCTCCTCTCTCTCTGGAACTAAAGGAGAAACGTTTTTGTGTAAGTCTTGCAGAAACAGGCCCTCACAAAGCATATTCAGGGAAGTAAAACAGACTCCTTTCCAAATATGCAAGAAGATATTCTGCAAATCCTTTCTTTGCACATGCACCACATATAAATGCTGATAGGGAAATGTTCAATCATAAAATTCCTTCTCTGTATTGCTATCCAGATTACAGAAACGGCAAAGGAATGGTGTAGGATTTAACTGGGGGTAAGAGGAAGGTCTTGAAAAGCTGAGAAAGAAATAGACCTGGGTATTTAATTGCCAACCCTGTTGCAGTGGAAGAAAATGTTCTTCTCTGGTGAGCAAAACAGGGTAAAAAATTATGCTGTACAGAGGTAGCTGCAGCAGGAGTTTATATTTTTTATTTATGGGTATTGGCAGATGCTGAGCAGTGATTTGTGTCTGCAGATGGTGACTCTGATATGATGTGACACAGTAGGTGCAATGACTGAAGGAAATGTCTGGGATGCAATCGGGATGCCACTGTGATTTGTGGGGTGCTGGCAGACACAGAGAGGCAATAGCCAGCATGTCTTTGTCCTTCCTCATCCAGGCCTTGGTCCCCATCTCACCTTCAGTATGATGGGACTTCCTGGCTTCAGCTCCAGGATCCCCGAGGGATTGAAAACCTCAAAGATTGGATTAGGGTAGTAGGTGAAGTTGGTTTTGTTGAGGATGAGCAGGGACTGTACATTGTCGAGAATGAAGCCAAACTCCTCTGGACGCTCAGCAAGCTCAGATTGGTGATTGGGGTCAACAGCCAGTGCTGGAGCCTGGCAGGTCATTTCTGTGCTGTTCTGCACCTCGCAGTTCTGGAGAAAGAAAACCAACACAAAGAAAGGTTATGGAAAATTCATCCAGCCTCCTGGTGGGCAGATACCTCCCAGTGAAATGCTGGCCTACCTACTGCCAGAGGACAGGGAGAAGTAGACCTCCTTGGTTATCGTCAGACAGAATGGTGCTCCACTGCTTCAAAATATTCCCCACACCCATCACACAATCAAAGCTGGGAAGCAATTAGGAAAGCTTTGCTGGGGCAGGTGTGTGGAGCAGTTTTCACTGCAATTGGCCATCCTGTCCCTCTTCCCTGAGGGAGCTCAGCCCCTGGGGTTGTCAGTGTCAGCATCTTCCCCTAACCTCATTTCCTTCTGGAAATAAAAATTTCTTCCTTTTTTTTTTTTAATCCATCAAAGCCTCACTAGCACCTCCAATTAACTCTCATGCTCTGGGGATCACTCCAAAAGTGCATGTCCAGTGCAATGCTCACACGGATTCCTGTTTGAACAGCAGGTCACCTGAAATGTAGCCCAGGAAGCCGGAGAGATGAAGACAATGAGGTAGGTTGCAGAAGACCCTGAAGGTTGGTCCCAGCCCTGCCAAAGACCTGCTTTTTTGTGTGTATCAGAAATGGGTAATAGATGGTGAAAGACATTTTTACCCCGACTTCCACTTTAAATGACTAGGAATTAGAAGTCTGGTTGTCCTTCAGGATCTGAGCCTTCTTTCTGTATCGTGATCGCCAGCACAATGCATCCTGGTCTCACCAGGAACCAACAGACTCTATGGTGAAACTCCACCAGCCTAATGGGATCCCAGCTGTCCTTGATATGAGAGTCTTCTCCAAACTAGTCCAATACCTCCAGCATTGAGAGGAGACTCATTATCACAAACAGCATAGCTCACAGGCTAATTCTGTTTTGGTTCAAATCAATATAGAGAGAAGTGATTTACACCAGCTAGTTTTATATTGTGAAGTCAGACGTTCTTTGCTGTAACAGTTTGTACAAGGAAGAAAAGACACCAGAGTATACCCAAGCGTAAAACTGATGGGCAGTCCTACACGAGCATGTGTGAGATGATGAATAGGCTTCATCACCTGCACAATGGCATGATTGTTTGAGACCACAGTGTCAGGCAAGAGCTGGAGTCTGCCGGAAGGATAAGATGAAGTCATGCAGGCTTCTAATTCTGCAGGAAAGCTAAATAGGCGTTTGACTGTGCTGTACCAGGAAACACAAAGCATTACCAAAACATACCTAGGAATATGTATAATCAGCTGGACCAGGGTTTTGTCAGAGTTCTTGAGGGACTGGGACATCGTCAGTCAAAATTCACATCAGACCCGGAAACCAATCTCAACAGATATTTCCAGAATCTGATGGGGTGTGAGAGGTGATGAAATTGCTTTGGATTTATGAAGGGAGATATTAGTCCATAGTAGAACTGGGGTAAGAGCAAAATTTAGGTGTCTCAATCTCGCAAGCTGCAGATGTAAATGAATCTACCCCGTATATTCCTGCATTTTCTTTTCAGACCTACCACAGTTTCACCATTGTGCCTGTGGCAGCAGATGATTTTAATGTCCACAAAGTGCTTTGAGAGCCTTGGGTGGAAAACCTATGGATTAATATTAAAACTTGAGAAATTCAGAGGATCTGAACTTTCTGCCCCCACCCCAATTAGTCCCTCTGTATTTTTAACTTATGGAGCTGCTTCTTCTGGGATGCTCTCAGGAAGTGCCCATACACAGCCAACATTTTTTTCAGATGCTGTTGCATGGCTCCATCCTCCAACCTGTAGGTACCAGTAGATGTTGCCTGCTCCTCAGTCTCCTAATCAGAGGTGCTAAACTCACACCTTTTACAGCTCTATCTGGAGCTGCTCAGCAGCTCCTTCCTGTCAATTGGCTCCTTCCAAGTGAATTGTCCTCCCACCTCTGCTGGCCTCCACAGAGATGCTTCTATCCCTCAGTGGTCACTGAGAGTTGAATATGGCTGTAAATGTAGCTGTTTAAATGTGGATATACCCTTGCAGGACCCAAATAGTCCAGGGAATGGACACAGTAGTACCAAAGAGTATTATTCGCAGTCCCTTCTGATCCCAGTACCCTAAGCTAATAACCTGAATTTGGGTCTACTTGTGCACAGGCATAGCTGATAAATAACAAAATTTATACATGGTCCAAAAGAAAAGACAGGTATCCTTGAGCCAACAGAAGAAACAGACTCACCAGGAGCTGAATAACCCTTAATGACACCTCTCTCTGCTCCCTCTTCGGTCCAGTGCTCCTTCATAGAGCATTAGATGGGTAATCTATGGAGCATGGATGTGATAATCTTTCTGAAAGCAAGTCATGCCCTCTTCTTTGGATTCAATAGGAGATTTCAATGCCCAGAGCTGTTAGTCAGACCCTGTTACCACCTTGGACATGTCCACCTTCCAGCTCAGCAGTCATACTCACGTTAACATGTTCCTTTCCACCGTGTTTTGCCCGGATCTGAGGGTTTTGGATGAGGTCTAGGTGAGTTCCCCACACTGCAATGGGTGTGTTGCCACTAGAGAAGAAGAAATAGAAGACACAAATGAACCCAGCTAATAAATATCAGGACTGATTGCACCAACAACAGGTGATCTGTTTTCCTAAATGTTGATTGCAGGGTGTCTGACCTCATCTCACAGTCCCATAGGAAGGGAAGGAAAAGCAAAACAAAGTAAATAAGTTTTCATTCATTCATAAGGGGAGAAATAAGCAAAAACACATGCTTGCTAAAACTGCCACATCAACCGGGATTTGGGTGTTTTTCATGTTAGGGCTCAGCAACCACAACCTTCAGTAATGAGAAGAGTGGGAAATTTTAACAGGCGCTCTTCAGAATGGTCCACAGTCTATATCTCCTATACCACAGAAGGAAGGGAGCCCAAAAAACCCCTCATAGATATTGTCCTGTGCAAGAAGCTCTTGAGGATTCAGCGCTACCTTCGTTGAGGCTGTAGTGCCATCTTGCATATTAAACTTCCTATAAAAATATCACCTTGAATAAGATAACGTCACCTCAGTGAACACAATTCAGTGCTGCCTGGGAACCTGGTCCTGCAGCATCTTGAAGAAAGAGTCGAAGTCTCCAGAATTGGTGTGCATAAGGCGTTTGATTGGTCTACATTTGGTGATCCAGGCAGATAAGCTCTGCCATGTGTGTTAGAATGGAATAGAGGATTCCAGTCACTGTGTCCCTTTGCTCAGACAAGGATTGATTTGCTGGCAAGGACGATTCATACAAGCCATGACCCTGCACCTGGTAGATTTTCTCACTTTTATAACACTGTCTCAGCCCAACTTAAGATGCGAAGATGTAGATGGGGCCCTTCTCATTCCCTGCAGTCACTGTCATAGAATCATAGCATGGTTCGGGTTGGAAGAGACCTGAAAGATCATTCAGTTCCAACACCCCTGCCCTGGGCAGGGACACCTCCCACCAGACCAGGTTCCTCAAAGCCCCATCCAACCCTCCAGGGATGGGGCAGCCACAGCTTCTCTGGGCAACCTGTTCCAGTGTCTCACCACCCTCACAGCAAAGAATTTCTTCCTGAGATCTTTTCTAAATCTCCCCTCTTTCAGTTTAAAACCATTACTCCTCGTTCTATGTCTCCACTCCCTGATCAAGAGTCCCTCCCCATCTCTCCTGTAGCCTCCTTTTAGGTGTTGGAAGGCTGCTACAAGGTCTCCCCGGAGCCTTCTCTTCTCCAGGCTGAACAACCCCAACTCCCACAGCCTGTCTTCATAGGAGAGGCGCTCCAGCCCTCTGATCATCTTCTCCTCTGCACCTGCTCCAATAGGTCCATGTCCTTCCTGTGCTTAGGGCTCCGGAGCTGGATGCAGTACTGCAGGTGGGGTCTCATGAGAGCAGAGTAGAGGGACAGAAGGAAACAGCTTTCAGAAACACCCTTCCTCCCTTTCCCTTGCCTCTTCCAGCTGCAGCCGGCAGTGCTGTTTGTGGGACTTCAGGGAGCGGAGGGGAGGGAGGAAGGAAACTGCAAAGGATTATTCCCAGGCTTCAGTAGGGGCTGATGTATGGGTTGAAGACCATGTTAAGGGGAAGGGTTCACCCTCGGCAGCTTAGGCCATCCCAAATCGAAGCTGCATTGCTCTACCAGGCTGAGCTCTCCCTTTGCAGCATGGTGGCAGACACAATGTGATGCAAGGGCTGAAGGGGGAGAGTTATCTGAGAAAACAAAGCCTTCAGCTGTCAAAGCTCTCACAGCCAGAGGAGGATGAGGAAATGTCATCAACAGACAGCCCCGTCTCTGAGGGTTTCCCAGGGTGAGGAGTGCTCTCATCGCTTGCGGCACCTGCCTCTGTAACTCCCTTTGGAAACTCTCCAGGATGCAATTTATTTCCTGGAGTGTTCTGTTGAGAATGGGAGGCCTCACAGAGATCAGTGGGATTGGGAAAAGAAAGTTCAGAATCCCTTTCCTGCCTCCAGGTAAACCTACGCACACATGAAAAGTGAAACAAGTGCATTATAAATGAGAAAACACCAGGGAATAAACATGCTGCAAGAAAGAAGCCTGTATTGACCAACAGATCTGACCTTGGTTTCCCATGTTCCTCATTTATCTTCCATTATTAATCAGATGGAGCAGACAGGAATGAATGCAAATATACATCTCTTCTCAGCAGCATAGCCACCAAGTCTCAGTGAGCTGGCCACAGCAAGCTGGGACTGTGCTTCAGACCCTTTACTTACACCCACATTGATAAGCCAGACGACCAGGACACCAATTCAAACCCTGGCTGGTGGCCATCAATGCTGGTGGGTGGTAGGGATGAGGGTTATGCATGCTCAGTGGCTTCAGGACCAAAGAATAGACCTGAATTAAGTAATTACTGGTTTAAACATAGACAACGTGACCAAGAAGCCTGAAGATTGGAAGCCATGAGCTCTACCAAAGAGCATTGTCACCACCACGTCTTTTCACAGGTGCTCCCGTGACACTTCTCTGACAGGTTCCTTATGGTCTTTCATTCAAGTAATGCCTCTTCGGACTGATCCATGGACAGGACAACACTTGACCTGGAGTTTTGCAGAGCACCTCAAGTTCTAGCTCTCTGAAACTATCAGCTGTGATGGGAAATTTTATGGGGCAAAAACACATTTTGCCATTTCCATAAGATCTGCTTACATGGTTGAGCTCTCTTGAACGCACAAGGGACCTCTTCTGAAGTCACACATCCTCTCACAAAAGAGCGTCCTCTTCCAGCCTTACAGAAAAATCCACAAAAAACTCTCCCCCCAAAATTCAGCTTCACATTAAGTATTCCTGATCTGACCCAGGGAGACCTCACTCGCCAGAAATCAGAATAAAAGTTTATAAACCAAGTTGTTCTTTCTCCATTATCTTGGTTCTTCTGGATTTTTAGCTGTGGGCCTCTATAATTTTTATTATTATTTATTATTATGATGAATCTCTGCTGATTCAAACTGGAAGGGATTTTGTATCTTTGCTCAGCTGAAAGTTTTACGTGTTCCAGACGTATCAAATGTGAGCACATACGTACAGATATATGAGTGTGTGTATATATACATAAATCCTTTTATTTAATCAACCAAGCCTGTGCACACAGTTTTAAACCCATGTGTTAAAAATTCTGTATTTAGTTTGGAAACTGAGCTTGCAGGCTCAGACCCACAGGTATTAAGTGCAGCCACAGCACCAGATCAGAGACGGGTCTTTTCCAGGGGAAAAAAAAAAAAAAAAAAAATAAAGCCAAAGCAGTTGTGTTTGCACAAAATCACCTCAAAGCCCTCTCTGGCTTGCACATCAGGAAAATCCAGCTGTTGCTTGCCGTTGGATGAAAACCACCAGCCATTGCCTGTGGTGTCTGCAGGTGAAGGCATGGTCACAGCCAATTCGTGCCCAGGTGGGATCAGAGCCTGGAGACACACTGATGCTGCTGCCCAGCCAATCAACAGAGGTGCCAAAACTATGAGCTTTCTTAATTTAACTCCTTATTGTCCCAAAATACTCCGAGCTTAATTTTCTAGCTAGAGAGTCAGACAATTGCTGGGTGTAACCCAAATCAAACCCAGATCAAAAACTATTAATGGAGCCTCATAAAATTCTAGTTACCTGCCAGACCAGTGTGACTTTTTTCTTTTTCTTTTTTTTTGGCTCTGGGAGTAAATTAGCAGTAATCTTTTCGTTATTGTCTTGGAAAATGGCACTTGAGAAGGTTTTAAACCAGGCTCGGTACATTCATTTACTAATTTTGCAAAGCTGGTTTAGTAGCAATCATCTATGCCTCAAAACAGCTTAGCCCCACAGCCAGGAGTGATGAATCAGAGAAGCTCAGTGGATTTGCTGTAATGAATCATACTGCATAACAAATATACTGAGGAACAGCCTCTTCAGTCTATCTCCAGATCCACGTGTCTTGATTAACTTAATTCTTGCTCGATTCTCGGGGCTGGAGTTGGCTGCACTTTCATCCAGCTCTGTGGATGCACTTTCATCCAGCTCCATTCTCCCAAGTCACAGGAGACAGGACAAGGGGAAACGGCCTCAAGTTGCACCAGGGGAGGTTTAGATTGGATATTAGGAAAAATTTCTTCACGGAAAGGGTTATCCAGCATTGGAATGGGCTGCCCAGGAAGTGGTTGAGGCACCATCCCTGGAGGTGTTCAAAAGACGGGTTGACATGGTCTTCAAGAATGTGATTTAGTGTTTTGTTTTGGTTTTTTTTTTTTCTTTTTTTTAATTGCTTGTTTCTTATTTATTTTTTTGTCAGAGTTAAGTTGATGGTTGGACTAGATGATCTTTAAGATCCCTTCCTAGGACGATTCTATGATTTTATGTGTGGAGGCCTTTCTCTAAGGCTTGTCTCCATTAGAAGCTGCTGGATGGAGCTCCACAGCTAAGAGTTATAGCGCTTAAACTGTCCCCAACACCCTGAACCACGGTGGTAATCCTGGATATTGCATCTTCTCTCTCTGTACCCTCCTCCAAGGTTTGGAATAATTCAAAAGTGCACAAGAAAGAGGATGAAAGTGATCTGATTAAAATTAGGAACCCGTTAATAGTCAAGTGGATGCTTTCTAATTTCAGAGACATTGAAGAAAGCAAAGGGTAGAGGTTGTACCTGAGTGATGAGACTGGTAGAGTCCCAGTCATCCATCTATCCCTGGAGGTGTTCAAAAGACAGGTTGACATGGTCCTCAGGAATATGGTTTAGTAATTCTTTTATTGCTTATTTCTTATTTTTTTTTTGTCAGAGTTAGGTTGATGGTGGGACTAGATGATCTTTAAGGTCCCCTCCAACCTAGACGATTCTATGATTCTATGATCTAGCAGCTACATACCCTGCCAATAAACTGGGATCAACTAAACAAGCACGTCTTCTTAATTTCCTTTATGCTGGGAGGTGGGATGGGAGGTGGGGGACAGAGTCTCTGCGCTCCTGGACAGGGTAAAGCTTTGCCAATAAACCTGAAGTATCTCCTTAGCTCCTTCTTCATCCCTTGCTGGCATCTTCAGCAGAGAAACCAAGAAGCAAAGGGGCTCTGGAGAACTTCTCCTCTCACCTCCCAACCAGACCTGAGGCCAGGCGGTGGAAAGTCCCCCTGCTGCAACTTTCTTGGGGATAACAAGGGAATTCACTCTCGCAGGCTGTCAATCCTACACCTTTTAACCAACACTGAACTCACTTTAATAAGGAAGGGAGTAAAGCAATTTCTCATTTCACCGATAACCTGAACTCTGACTGAAAAGAAAAACCCCAAATGGAAAATCCAGACACTAAAGCTTCAAGCCCAATGTGCAAAGATTCAATCCGGCTAAATCGGTAAATTCCCTCATGGTAATTAAAGGCACTAATTGATTTGTGAAAACATCATCTGGATGGGAGCTGAACTGGGGGATTTACAAGCCCTGCTCCTAATCCCCAGATACTCCAATCAGTCCGGTTTGACAGGGAAGCAGAGAGCTGCCGTGGATGAATGAGGGGAGACGAAGATTTCTTATTCTGTATCTTTTGAAGGAAATACCAGTGCATTTAATGACCAATTTCTCTTTTCCCAAGGCCGTTTCTGCAGGCTTCTGAGAGCATTTGGGTACCCCTTTGATGCCTTCGACAACCAGGGCAAATGCTCCTCTCAGACACCTTTGTGTGAACCCTCTGAATTCACCAAAGCAGCATCAATGGGGTGAAGAGAAAAAGGGATGCCTAACGAGGAGGAAGGCTGTTTGATGGGGCAGGGACCAGGGCTCCCTTTGTGTTTCCTCCCAGGAGACGGCCCTAGGGCCTTCAAGCATGATGGCCAAACAAGCAAAGCTTAGTCCTAAGCCAGCAAGTCCATGAAGGCTGTGGGAAAGGTAGGAATTTAGACTGGACATTAAGAAAAAATTCTTCACGGAAAGAGTGGTCAGACACCAGAATAGGCTGCCCAGGGAGGTGGTTGAGTCACCATCCCTGAATGTGTTTAAGAGTTGTTTAGATGTGCTGCTGGGGGATATGGTGCAGAGGAGAACTTTGTTGAGTAGGGTTGATGGTTGGACTCGATGATCCCAAGGGTCTCTTCCAACCTGAATGTTTCTACGATTCTATGAATTGCTGCTTTCAAACCCAGGGGAGATTCACTTCTCTAAGCACAGTTCTGACATTTATGCCTGGGTTTAAGATATCAGTGACTGGTCCTGCTGCCATGCAAAGCTGTGGACCCAGACCAACGGGGCCTGAAAGACAGTCAGAAAGACCCCAAGCCCTAGGAATCACGGCTTTTAGGGATACAAATATGTAGTTTAACCAGCCCCAATGGTCTGTAATATTACTCAGACAGGGAGCATCCTGGTGCTGGAGATAAACCCTGGGCTGCAGTAAAGAGGGAGAAAGCTTCAGCACTGGGTTGGAGACTTGCTGTACCTATCTTTGTAATTAAAGCATGGAGGCTCCAAGGCAAGCTTCTGGTGAGCATTGGCAGTTGGAGTTTGCTGCGTTAAGCCAGGAAGCTTTGCTCACTATAAGCAAAAGTGGGGTGCATGGTCATTTAGGTTTGGACTATGTGGACTTTCTTTGGAAAAAGGACTCCGCTTCAGCCCATCCCTCACTAGAGTCTGTGGAAATTTCATCCTGGGGTACACAGCGAGCATCCAAGGTGTTATTTTTCCCAGGAGGCAAGTCCACCAGCCCTCATGGTCTTGGGCTCTAGGAAGTAGCTCTGCACAAATCTATTTCTTAGTGAACACAACGCTTGGAAAGCACTTTTCTGAATCAAGGACCAATATGAGTACACCAGTGCTGCATTAGAAAACCATGGGAGGTGTTAGGGGGTGTCCATGGGGTGCTTACCTAAAGATACTCCACTCAGGCTCAATCCTCAGGATGGTTGGATCTTCTACATATTCATACTGCAACTCCTGATGTATCTTGGCCTTGTCCACTCTCACGGACACCTTCACCTTCTCAAAGCCTTCATCTGAGGCGGTGGTGTTGCAGACAATGTGCTTGGTGGATCTCCTGCGAGCAGAAGCAAATTAAGGTAAACCAAGTGCTACCAGCAGCAAAACCAGCAGCTACTTACTCTTATGTTCTGTCACCTTAACCTATGCACTGTGAAGTGGTGAAACTCACCGCTGCAGGAATACGCTGTGAACAGCGTGACACATTTATCTGAGGAAATGACATTGCCTTTCCACTAGTTTAAATTAAACCACAAGAGCCATCATTCCTCAGGTCTCAGAGTGAAAACTGAACCCCAAGGGAAGGCCAAACCAGACCTCTCTCCAGAAGTATTTCTGTGGGATTAAATACTTGATGGATGTTTCCTTCCTGCCTGCAGACCTCTGCAGCAGCAGCTCATAAAAAGGGGTGTTTGCACCTCAGCTTTCCAGTCTGGGGTGATAAAGTTTACCCTGCATTAGGACTGTAAACCTCGTTTAAGTGCAGTTTGTGGCGTGCCTGGGACCTTCACGTGGGAGGTGCTAATGTAGTGGGACGCATTTTATGATTATACTCAAAGAGTATTCTGCATAAACTGGTCTGAATTTTTGCAGTGGCCCTTACCTTCCATAAAGAGCCTAAAAGCCAGGCTCCAAACACCCTCAGCCTCACCTTATACCCCTAGAAAGGATAAAACAGGGTGCATCCTTCCCTTGCAGTGTGGCACTCTTCTCCGCTGACTGCCAGACCCTGAAGGACCACGCTCAATCCCTCCTAAATCTCTTCGGTAAACGACTCCAAGCCCCTTTGGTTCCCACTTGGCCTTTTAAACCACAAGCTGTGACTTCACCCTCCTGAATTATAGATGCTGGATCACACCACGGTCACAACAGGCAGCTAAACAGGTTCCCCACAGCCAGGAGAGGGAAGGGCATCGCCCCAAGACATCGGTCCCAGGTTCTTCTGTGAATGGGCCCTTCTTCTGCCAAGGACAGGCTGGGAGAAATGTGCCAACTTGATCGCCAGCCTCCACCGATCCTGGCAGCAAAATGCGTTGCACCGGGTATTTCTGAGCTGTGGGAGCCCCTGGGAATGGGATTCAGGCTCATTCTCACAGGGATCAGGGAACATTCAGCAGGTAACACTGACATTAAGCCTCTCTGAGCGGCAATTGAACAGGAGCCAACCCAGAGCCCAAATGTTGCAAATCATCCATTTCTTAGCACTACAGGACTACTCTGGGATAAAAGGGAGGTGTTTTAATACTTAGAACTGATGTTGCCAGATTTTCTTTGTCATCTCTGCTAAAGCAGGGACATGAAAATTAATCTTTTAAACGACGTACTCCCAGAGCAAGTAGCACAGCGCAGGACCGTGGAGAATTGTAGTGAAATTTGACAAGGGGCCATTGAAAAAAAAAAACCACATCAAATACCAAGCAAAACAGATAAATCCTATTCTCCCACCCCAAAACATGCACACTAAGGTTGTGGCGGTGCAGAATGAAAAAGTCTCATTGCTGAATAGATATGGCCACAGGCAAAAGAGGCACTTGAGGGACAGGGTGTCTAGGCTGCAGAAGAAGTCTCTTGACTATAATTGCTCACATCTTTCAGACTTGGGTACGTGCAGTAGGAAGGACTCATCTGTACCTGTAGAAGAGGCAGGGCTGACGCCCGAAGGTCACGATGACGTTGCTGCCCGCATTGAGGTTGTTGCCCGTAATTGTCACCTGGGTGCCACCCGACACTGGTCCCCGCTTCGGCTTGAGATCAGAGAGTGTCAGGGTCTGTGAAGACAAAGGGTCATGTTGAAAACACAACAGAGGGGCAGAGGTAGGTTCCCTCCCTCTTATTTAGTGCTGTAGAGAGGTGGGCACCCCCCAGGGGTCAATCACGTGTTAGCTGGACTTCAGAAGATGACCATATTTTCCAGCCAAAAGAGGAGCCTAGGATGACACCAGTCCTATCATAGACACCCTGCTTGAATGCCAAGTTTGGTGGGATGAATTCAGAGCTAACCCCAGTCTGGTCTCCTCACCCCTACAAAATTTGAGAAATACTCTGGAGTTCCACATCTGGAGCAGCTGGAGCCATGATCTCCCACGCCCACTGCTCGTTTAACATGACCCAAGTGTCTATTTTGCCATCACGCAACACCACCTCCGCAAGACAACCCGGGTCTTGAACTGGCTCCAAACTGTGGAGCTCACAAGTGATGAAAACGATCCGGTCTCCAAAAGATTACTCTAAACCCCATTGATCTGACGAGGGAACAGGACCTGCTGTGTAGCTTCAGAGAGATACTTAACCCACCCCTCCACCCCCTTCCCCTTTTTCCCTGGGAAGGAGGAGAGCTGTGGTTCAGCAGAGCACGTGAGATTGCGTCCTGCCTCTCCCACACGCCCACTGCCTGACCCCACATCTTTCTCTTTTTATCACCCTTGGATGCTGAGACAGTCTAGTACCGCATGAGGGTCCTGCACGGATGCAGCACCGCAGTGCTTACGGTGAGAGGTGCTCTCAGATATTCCAGCCACAAAAGGAGCACTGTCCAGATGAACACCTTTTTTTCCTTTTTCTGCTGGTTTCCTGAGCTTCTTTTCCAAACGTAACACAGTGCTATGTTCATATATCAAAAAGGGGCACAATTCCTTTAGGGGCTTCAAATCTCAAACTTCTTTTTCTTCTTCTCCTGCCCTCCCTTCTTCCCAAAAATCAAGATAAAATACATGCACTCTGAAGGCACAGATCACCCTCTTACCACAATGCAGAGAGGAGACATCCATTTTCAGGGAGAAATTTGGAGTTACAGTTTATTCTTTCATTTGCATTTTAATAGAAAAACTTTCCACTCAGTCCCAAGTGAAAAGCTACTATATGCATTTAAATGAAGATTATTTTTTTCCCCCCCTCTCTTTAAGAATGATGACACAAATGCTTGAAGCTCTCCTCAGCTCCTCCGAACAAGCAGGTACATCACGCAGTCACCCTATTGAGCTTTAGAGACCATTAATCTGTGGTTATAAAACCACCTGACACACACCACAGCTCCCTCTTTCACACACACACACACACACACAGAGCCCTCTCTGTCCCTGCCCCCCCCTCTGGCTAATCATTTTGAAAAACAGCGGCAAGATTTCCACTTTGCCTTTGTTCAAAACGAAGGTACCGCATGGAGAAAGAGCTGAACATGAAAATCAGACATACCACTCTGGAGAAAGATCCATTGTCGGAGCTGGACACTTCTTGTGTTTTAACTCAGCTGGTTTTGACATGATAGTTTGGAAACAGTTTTGCCTCAAGAAGTCCCTCATCAATTACTTGAGGAAGGGTGGGAGGATATATATGAAGGAAGAAGCAATTAAGAAACAAGAAATGCCCTGTTTCTGATACTTTTTTGGGGGGTAATGTTCTCTAACAGCTATTATTGGGATTAAAAAATGCAGGAAGAGTATGTAGATAAAAAAGATGGACTTCAGTACGTCCTGCTCCTCCTTTTTAGGGTACCTCTTCATGATGAGATGGCAGCTCCTCTTTAATCCCTTATTGACAGCCACCCCACACCAGTGCAAATTACTGCTGACTATGATGGCTGCTGCTGGGAGATGACCTCCCACCTGGGAGAAAATGGGTTGAGAATGGCCACCTTGGTGCACGTAACCCACATAACAGCACCGCAGCTCACCTGCTTTACAAACCAGGAAGGCACATTTGAGTTAAAGACCCCAACCTCTCGATGGGTAGATAAACTGCCCGTACCATTTTGAGGGTCCTTGCAGACCAGAACTATACCAGCAATGCTCCTCAACGAAGCGTTTCCCCGTCTCATGCCAATCTTACAAAAGGGCTAAGCTTTCAAAGTTGTGATAAACCATTAATTATTCACAGCGGCCTTCATAAATATTGCACAGCGTGTTTGCAGTAAAACTCAGCCTCCAGACTGTTTACCATTTCCTCGCTGGCGAAAGGTGATGGAAAATACAAGGGGGTCTAGTGGATGTGTAATAGGCTGAAGTGGACAGTGACAATGAGGGAAAGAGGCCAGGAAATCTTCTCTACCTTTGTAGGGGTTTGCCTAATTTCACAGAATCACAGAATGATATGGGTTTGGAAGGGACTTCTGCAGATCATCTAGTCCAACCCCCCTGCCAGAGCAGGTCCACCCAGAGCAGGTTGCACAGGAAAGTGTCCAGGCGGGTTTGAGTGTCTCCAGAGATAGAGACTCCACGCCATCTCTGGGCAACCTGTTCCAGAGCTCTGGCACCTTCACAGTGAAGAAGATCCTCCTCAAGTTTAGATGGAACTTCCTATGTTCCAGTTTGTGCCCATTGCCTTTTGTCCTATCACTGGGCACCACTGAAAGAAGACTTTTCCCATCCTTCACTTCCCTCCAGTACCTCTTCCACAGAGAAGATGCCATCAGAGCTGTGTCTAAACAGACATCACGGTGCATGTCAAGCCCTTGGTTCCCACTTCATTCCTCTCAGGGACAAGGGCAGAGCAGACATGACCCAGACACAGTGCACCTGGGTTTCCTTTCTATGGGTTCACCAGTAGAGATGGAATGGAGACCTATTGCAAATGCTCTCCTGAGGCAAGGATTTTAGGAGCAGACCCAGAAGAGACGCAGCCAGAGCAGCCCACGTCACCGTGCAGGTGAGCCACACTATTCTCTTCCAAAGCCAGAATAAAGGCAAACTTGCCTGAGCGTCTGAACTGAAAAGTGAAGGGAAACTTTTTTTTTGATTGAAAGACCATGGCAATTATCATAGTGAAAAAATAAATAACTTAAAAAAAGAAATTATGTTCCTTTAGATCATCATAAATTTCATTTCAGCCTGCAACCAAATGCTATGTTTACCTTTTGGCTTATTGAACCCTGTTATGCAACTTGCAATTTTGATTACAGATGAGCTTAAAACAAACTAACAGAATTTTGAATGTAAAAGTTCTGGTTAGAAATGTGGAGAAGAACTGTTCTAATACCTCTAAGCTAAGCTTCCTCCTTTTTAAAACACTGAAGTCAAAATCAGTTGAGTTCAAAATATCATCTCTTCCAGTTCTTGCAGGAGAGGGCAAGACTGAAGCTATTGGCCAAAGTTGACCATGTTTTGCTTCAAGCCCTTTGAAAAGTAATTTTCCAGAGGGCTCACTATGCATCAGAAAGCAACGTTTATCTCCCCTGCGATACCCTTCCTTAAGTTTTCAAACGTCTTCCTTCCCTTAAAGCTGCCACCCACCCTTGCAGGATGCCGAGGCACGTTGTGATGCCTGCAATAAGATCTCTACCCTCCTGGCAGGAGTGTCGGAGGAAACCAACCCTTTCCAACAAACACAGCTCCCTCTACGAAAGCAAGGGACACGGGAGAGGGCATATGATGGGCAGGCTGGAGAGAGTGTGTATTTTTTTTGCTGTCTAGCACGAAGGTATCGAGGTATTCAGTGGAGAAAACCTTGTTGACTTCACGCTTGTGCACGGCTGGGGTAGCTGGCAGCCAGAAAGCCAGCAAGTGGAAGGGAAAAGCTGTCACAGACGGACACGCATGATCAAAATCGGACAGTAATTCCAAGAGTAGCAAAGGTGACACGCTGAAGTGTAATGTCCTGGAAAAAGCCCTTCTGTCTGCCTAGTGGGGGTGATCTCTCAAGGTGTTTCTTTGCCCCCACCACTCTAGCACCTGAGTGACATCAGAAAATACAGAGAATAGAGAAATTTCTGTAGCTCAAGGGGGAAATCTAAGATATTTGCTTTCATTACAAGTTCCCTTTACCATAAAAAAAAGTGCTCAGGCATGTGAATAATTTCAGAAAAGACCCATTCCCTTGCAGGAGTCGAGAGCTTTTGATGGGAACAAAGAGACCCTCTCATCTCAGACCTGCACAGATCTGCACAGATCAAGGCCAGGCAATGCTTGCATGTCCCCAGCAAGGGGCCTTAGAGGAATAAGCAGGTCTCTTGGACAAGGAGCATCAGGAGAAAGGGGGAGAGCAGAGCAAAAAAAAATCAAGCCAAGTGTGCAACATATATTGGGCTCTTGCACAACTCTTCCTTGGCGAAGTGACATTCTCAGGCTGAACTTGCACCTGTAGTAGAGCAGAATCAGGTCCCGAGCCCCTCTGACTGATTTACAAGCTGATGGCCCTGACAGAGGGTGTAGCAAGACAATTTTCCAGCCCCAGAAGTCTCTCTAAAAAGAGGAGCGTGCTCTCCAAGTGCCACCAGCAGACATTGCTGACTGCAGAAAGCCTGCTAAGGGTGGCCACTCAAGATAGGAATGTCTTTCCTCTTCTTCTTTGGGCATAGCTCACGTTTGGGGATGAAGGTGCAGGCAGTTCCAGGGGTACTGCCTGCTGCAGGGAGATTAGTGGAAGTTGTACATGTGATCCCACCATTCGCCATCCCCATGGACTTTTGACTTCATCCCCAAATTACTCATGGAGTTCTCTCTCCAAGCCACGCACCCTTCCCACTGCCAGACACATGATGAGCAGTGGCAGGAGGAAGCTACGAAAAACAAACCAGGGTGCTGGTATTTATGGCATCCAATCCCATGGAGAGCTGTACACTCAGAGGAACATCTTGGACTTAGGCCTGGCCTGCATCTGAGACTTGAGAGATGTCTCAGATGGGCTGAGCTGAGAGCAATGACCCAAGAGATGCTGGGCTGTGCCAACCACAGCTCTGAGAGCAGATATTTGCTGTCCTGAGCCCATCCCTTCAAGCACAAGCGTTGCAGTGAGATCCCCCCCTTACTCATGTGTAGGCATCACCCTTAAAAGCTAACTGAAGTTCAAACTTGCTTGAATCATGGAGCCCAAAACAGTTGCCCACTTTCACTGTGCCGCAGTCGTACACTACAGCTCACCCACAGCCTGTCTGGTGAACTGGTCCCTCCTGATCTGCTTCTCCTGGACACCCAGAAGACCACCTAAAGCAAACACCCCTTGAATGCTACATGTTGCAGAAATACCTGCCACTGCTATGGTGACTGCTTGTGGCCCAGTAAATGGGAACTTTTATCCTTGCTAGCAGAAGGCCATGGACTTTGTAGTGACACACCATCGCAGGGTCTGAGGACATCTCTGGGCTTGCCATGCCCTGAGCTGGGTGTCCCTCTCATCACAAGTGTCCTGTGGCCAAGGGCTCATGTCTGACCTGCTTGAGCTCAGTGCTGGGGACACCCCGCATGGCCAAGGGCTGACGCCCCGAGCAAGTACTGCCCAACAAACACCAGCCCTTTGTGTGCCCGGGCTGGGGACTGGGCAGCTCTGCCACTGGTGCTGGGGACCAGGGAGAAGGGAGAAGTCGGTGGGGAGATGGGGGATGAAGATGCCCCTGGGAGGACCCACAAGTGAGGAGGAAGAGACTCCACCATGGACATCACACTCCTCTTGGTGCCTTCTCTGTAGGGCCTGGAATGATGCTGGTAGGGTGACCATCACAGCCAGGTAAGGTAAGATATCAGGAAAGTTTTTTTCCTTTTCTCTTTCTTTTTTTTTTTCTTTCCTGTATAGCACTTTTAACTATTAATGAGGATTTTCTGCACTAATTTGGACCATGGCTGTATGTAACTGAAACCGGACTAATAATTTGGACTATTATTAGATTGTTAAAACATTAATTAGCCAAGCTATTTTTGCTCATAACGAGATTCTGAAAGGAAATGGAAGGAACAAATTGGTGTGCTCAGGACGGCAGTGAGAAGCTCAGAAGCTGAATATGGTCAAGGACAATGGATAAATGCAGCAAAGTGAAGCAAGGCCCAATAACCTTCAGGGCCAAGGAGAACTTCTCACGGGAGCTTACCATAAAGTAGTAGAGCTGTGAAGACCTGGCCATGAACTCTGGTTTGCACTCAGCCACGCAGATTTCCACGAATCCAGCATGCTGGCTGGGCTTGGCCTCCCCCATCTCACATACTATCCTGTGGAGCAAATAGAAACCAGAAGCAAGGTTTGATGGTCTGAGTGAGATGGAATTGGAGCAAACAGCCCACACCACTGGGAAACGGAATGTAGATTTAACCCATCCTCTTCTTTCCAATTCAGGATTCAAATTGTGGATCCTTTAAGAGTGTATTCTTTAAAGAGTGGTGGGTTTTGGCTGTTGGCACTCGGTGGGGCAAGTGCTCAGCTGTTGTAAATCAATATAGCTTCACTTCAATACATAGACAAATGCTGGGCTGAGGGCTGACCCCAGGGTTCCCTCTGTCCTCCAGCCTTGCATGGTGGGCAACTTTGCAGCTGTAAGGTTTAATGATTGCTCCTACATAGGATAAGCTGCTTCTCAGGACGGCTGTCCCACAAACTGGAATTGGTAGGGTATATGCCAGGAGGACTACTTAAATATGCAATACAAATACAGTAATAAATGGATTACTAGTTCCTGAGCTGTAAAGCGAGGAATGACATCTTCCATTTCTCACTTCCAGAGTTGGGTGGAACTCCTTAGAAGACCCTACAGGTAGCAATGACTGTTATTAAAGTGCTGTGGCCCATTGTCTGCCACACACCCAACTTACTGCTCTGCTGGGATGTACCCTTCCACCAGCGGTTTGCATTCCACTCCAGCCACTTTGACGTGAGACGCGATATCTCTGAACTCCAGCCCCAGATTCTCCCCACGGATGGTCACTTTGGTCCCCCCTTCTCGAGGGCCTGTCACTGGATTGATCTGCAGAAACAAGCCAAGAAAAAGGAGAATAATCAAACCACCTGTGTAAAGACATCAGCCTCTTCTCAGGTGAAAGAAGAGGCATGTCAAGTCTCTTTGTGACCACTGGAGACACTCATAATTATGAATGCTGAACAGCTGAGGGATACTCTAGATACATCATTAAGACCATCCCCTTGCAAATATATATCACACATTTCCCAACTTCAGAGTATCCAAAATTATGCCTAAGATCTCCTTTACTCTCTTTTGGCTACTTGCAAAACATCCAGAGATGAGTAGGAGTTGTTTTCTAGGTAGGAACAGGGGTTTCTGATGCTGCAGCTGAGCTCTGAACTTTATAGACGTGAGCCATGGAAAGGCAGGAGTGGGACATGGTGGAAGGAAATGGGAGATAGAACAAGAAAAGAATATCAGTGGTTTCAGCCAGTCACTTTAAATCCTAAGTTCCCAGCCCAAAACACACGGAGCTTTTGATTTGTTCTGGAGGGAGATATTGGTCAGGCATCACAAACTGACCTGAAAATGTCCACCTAAAAAAACGCCTACACACAACAGAAACAGCATGTCAGGTTAGGTATGGAGTAGGTGGAGGGAAACTGAGACAGAAGCAGCCATTGCTCTGTGCCAACACAAATTTCCAGCTCCAGGTGCCCTCACAGAAGAGCTGGGGCCAAGGGAAGGGCAGACATAGGCATGGATGGCTTATTTGTGGGTTGGAGAACTCTTGACTGGAAAACCCCCAAGGCCCAGCTTGAGATGAGTGGCTATCCCAACAGCCCTGCTGGCTGCTGGTGTGATGTTTGCATCCCAGTCTGGACCATCATCAGACCCTAGAAGCAGTAGGATCTCTGTGTCTTTCTCAGCAGTGGCTGTGTTTGGCAACAGAGCTAAATCACCACCTGGATTCCAGAGCTCACCTCTCCTTTCCATTGCAGAGTCTCACCCTGCACCCAGAGTTGTCCATCTGCAATATTTCTGGCCCATGCAAAGGGGGTATGAACGCAGGAAAACACCCTGCATCCCATCCATCACCCTTGTTCAGAGCCAGGTGGAAGTTGGCATTGGTGTAGCCTCCTCGATGTTGAAACAACCCAGAAATCACGGGGCTGGCCCTAAATTATCTCTGTTCTGCCCTTCCAATTATTCCCCGTGCCCAAACGCTGGGCCACACAACTGGCCAGTTGAAAGGGTATTCCCTGCTGGCCATTCAGGATGCCATGGATGCCATCTGCCAGCCTTGGCAAGGCTCTCTCCACAGTGAGGAAGGGGAAATTCCCTGTCTGAGGTCCGTACCCGCCGGCCGATGGTTCCACTCTGCCAACTGGGAATCTAGGGCTGGCAGGTAGACCCTTGCATAGCATTCGGACTGGCAGGGAAAGTCAAGGCACTGGCACAAGCAGAGCTGCTTTTGACTGGTTCCCAGCACTGAGCCTGGCACCAGGGTTGGCCCGATTTCCACCCAGAAGCCAATTTTTAGAAGGTCCCTCCTTAATAAATGGAGAGAGATGCTGGCACCTCTAGGGGATGTTTTATTTTAGGATATTTAATTTTAGGTGCCGTGAACCACCTCCTGAATGAGTGTGTCCTCACTCTCACTATACAGGGAACCTAGAAAGATTAATAATTTAATAGCACAGGTGATCACAGACAAGTCCTTGGACCTTTAGGGTTTTGTAGCATAGACACAACCTCTGTAGCACAACACCCCTGCAATGGCCTGCTCTCAGGTCCAAATACCGCTTGAGTCAGGAAAATCAGAACCATGGAGGGTTTATTCCTACTCCAAAAGTCAACAAGATAGTTAAGTCCTAAAAAGAAAATAGCACAACATTTATAAATCTGACAGGTGAAATGATTATTTGGGTTGGCTGGAGATTTGACCTTTGGATGAGATTGACAGACAAGCAGAAAATGGATAAAAAGAGAAAGTAAGAGAGAGGCGTTTGTGGTTATTTTCCAGGAAATGAAGAAACTATCTTAAAAAATCAGAATGAAAATGGAATTTCTATTCCAGGAGAAAGGAATATAATACCGATTGTCTCAGTTGGGGGCTCAACATTGAAAACTTGAACTATTTTCCAAAAATGGCAATTCCAAAATATTTTCATTCTGAATGATTAATAAACATCTATTCAAGCAAGGTTTTCTGTTTGAAATACTTATTTTGCTGATGTCAGTTAATCCTCACCTGATAAAACACCTTATATGAATGATGCTGGAAGGCTAGAATATATCACCACACCAAATGCAAACTACTCAAAATGAAGACAGAAATATAGGCTAAAATTCCTAGATTTTGTTTTATTTCCTTATATTTTAGACACACTGTGTCAGTGAACTGCTTTGCCCATGGAATATTTTGGTTCTGTCTTGTGGTATTAAACTTGTCACCAAAAGGTTTTCACTTGTTCTAAGTTAGGTGTCCAGCAAGGTAGGTTTGTGGTTAATTAGGGCTCACCTATGCTTGAAAGAGCTTGTTATCACTGGAAGTACATCACATACCAGGTCAAAAGAGGACTTTTTTTCTCGTATGACTAATGTCATTACCCTGCGTAAATGAAGGTGTAGTGGTGAAAAGGAACATCTTGCTAGAAAAGTCCTTTTCTTTAGATCTAGGGGTGCGTTTGAGACAAAAGTTCCACTCAAGAAGCCTCAAAATATCTCAGTGGAAACATTATCATCCTTCTTCCATCTCTGTCTAATGCATGAAATTTTCAAATATTCTTGCTATGACTCAAAGAGCATCAAGAGAAAACTCCCCGGAGTGAAGCCAGCACAGCACCTCCCCGTGCCATTTTAATTTGTAGAAGCCAGCTTCAAAACACGCTCATTTCCTTAGAAGTGGAGGGCCTGGGGTTATCCCAGCAGCGTGTGGGAGGTTTTTTAACCCCAACTCGTTGGGCTCCCATAGACGCGCACCAGAAGAAGGTGTTGCCGCTCTGTTTTCACAGCGACAGAGAAGGAGCCTGTTTCTATCACAGGTGCAAAAAATATAGAACGAGACCTGTCAGCTTTGGAGAGGAAAACGCAGGCAGGGAAACAAAAGCTGCCAGGAAGCCTCAGCTTTCTCTGGAAGACACAGAGCTGCGCCACCCCATCACCATTTACTCCTTCCTGCTGCGACTTGTCCCTCTTAAAGGAGGTTTTGTGGCTCAGCGAGTCTCCAAGTCCCTTAATTTCACTGAGGGGCAACAGAAATCCAGCAGCTAGGAAATACGTACAGGTCGTGGGAAGCTGTGTGCTCCGTGTGTGTGTGTGTACAGGTCTGTGCAAGCGTTGAGTACACGTGTCGTTCCTCCTCCTTCGCCTCCACAGACGCTGCCCTGGCTCCTGGCCAGATGTTCCCACCAAGCGCTCCCCACCTACCATTAGCTGCGATGTATACCCAGTCACTGGAGATTACTTCCACGCTAATGGCTCAGAAAAAGGCCTTCCCAGAGCTACTTACGACTGCACCAGGCACTTGGAATATTTCATGAGCGAATATTGCAATGATCTGTTGGAGCTCTGGGAGCTGTTGGAGGAAATGCCGGCAGAAAGAGGAGTGCATCCCTTGTGGAGCTGCAGGGTGGAGAGCGAGTGCTTTGCACTTCGTAAAGAGACTGCAGATGCAGAGCTGGGGTCAAAGCACGGCAGAGAAACGCGGATGGACCTTCAAAACATCATACTACTGCATGGTCAGGTCCTTGTGTTTTGGACTTCTGCTTTAGTTGGTCATCCGTCAGCTTCCCAATACCAAATTCTATGAATCTGTGCAAAAATTCTGAATCTTTCCCAAGGTTTGAGAATCTGAAAAGACTCAAAAAAAGGTTTCCCCCAGCTCCCAATAATTTTCAAGGCCTTAAAGCTGAGCTTTCGGATGTAGCTGCTTATTCTGGCTGTTTGGATTTTGGCTGTTTCACAGCTTCAGGTGTTTCAGGTGGGACATAGACTTTGTCCATGCCATGCTGCTGGGAAGTGTGAACTACAACCTGCACTATTCCTTGACCTCCTGTGAGCAAAGCTCAAAACACTCCAGGCTCACTCAACATCTCCTTCTCAACCATCTCCTTCTCTCTGGTTTTAAGAGGCAGTTGCGCTCATTTGATTACCCTCACACCATCCATTTGAGATGCCCCAGAGCAACTTGTCTCACCTTCAGCTGCTACTAAAGCCTTCATGTTGCATCTGCCAGCCCTATGCGAGCAGGTCAGATGCTCTGGGGTTGCTCAGATTGCACTAGCAGGCTGTGTTCATGCAACTGATTCAAGTCTACATTGACTATGGTGGGAACTCTGACACCCTGCTCACCCCTGCGTTGTAGACACCAGAAGTTGTGTGCCTACCTTTGAAGGCCACCGTGGCCTCCCATCCTCAAGGTTGCCTGGGGCTTTTCCTGACCCAGCAGAACTCAGCCCTGACCTTCCTGTCACCGACCCAAAGGCAAATCAGGAAAATAAAGGAAGGAAAGGGTACGAGAGGGAATAACCCGGCTTCTTGCAGGTCCATGACTTACATCTGTGATCTTGGGGTTGGTGCATTTGCCCTTGGTGCTGGACAACTCCAACCACTGGCTGTCCTGGGCTGGGCAGTGCTGCTTCAACGTGCACTGGTTTTGCCCCTCGCACCAGCCACATTCGAAGTCTGGGTCGGCTTTCAGACAGAGTCCACAGCTGTCCCGCATGGCCCCGCACTTGTACAGGTGAACTGCAGGGAAAGGAAAACAGAGAGGACCTGAGAGATGCAAACAGCATGGGAGAGTGGTGGGATGTCAGAGGGAAGAACGAGGAGCAAGAGAGGGGAAAGTGTTCTGGGCTCCTAGTCCCAGAGGCAGGATCAGAACTCGTGGAGGGCCACGAAGATGATCAGAGGCCTGGAGCACCTCTTCTATGAGGACAGGCTGAGAGAGTTGGGATTGTTCAGTCTGGAGAAGAGAAGGCTCCAGGGAGAGCTTATAGCCCTTTCCAGTCCCTAAAGGGGTTCCAGGAAAGCTGTGGAGGGACTCTTGATCAGGGAGTGTAGCGATGGGACAAGGGGGAACGGTTTTAAACTGAAAGAGGCGAGATTTAGATTAGATATCAGGAAGAAATTCTTTGCTGTGAGGGTGGTGAGACATGGGAACAGGTTGCCCAGGGAAGCTGTGGCTGACCCATCCCTGGAGTGGTTCAAGACCAGGCTGGATGGGACTTTGAGCAGCCTGGTTTGGTGGGAGGTGTCCCTGCCCAGGGCAGGGGGTTGGAACTCGATCTTTAAGGTCCCTTCCAAACTAAACCATTCTATGATTCTCCAAGGGGCTAAATAATGGGGAAAAAAACACGTTTATATTCTTCTTGAAATAAACTGCACTTGTCAGAGTTCATTCGCCATGCAAGATATTTTTGGAAGCTGAGAGCAGAAGGAAGGATGCTGTCCTCAGCAGGGTGATGGACTGCAAGCAGGAGGTTAGGGGAAAAGGAAGGACTTGGCCTCAGTCCCTTTCTTTTTCAGAGGCTGTCTGAACGTCATGCAGTGCCGCCCTTAACCAGTCTCAGCCTCAGCTCTTCATCCTAAAATTATTTTCTAGACCTGGTCTACCTGCAGTGTAAACTTGGGCATTTGTCTGGTGTGAAACTACCCAGAACTGGGTGCTAAGGTGATGCCACTCAGGTTTCCCCCTTAACAGAAATCCTAAGAGATAGTAAAAAATCCACAATGGTACGCTACGAGGCTGAACTCAGGGATTCACAATCAGCCTGTTCCCCTTTCTTCTGCTCCAGAAATTCAGTCTGCTTTACAATTTGAAGTACTAAGTTCATCCTCCTCTAATACAGACAGTAATGATTAATGCTTAGCTCCATCTTGGGCTGCTAAGTGATTAGAACCAGTCAAAGCTCCTTCCAGATAAAGCCTAAAAATGTTGCAGTCCTCCTACGAAATAAGATCATGTTCTTTATCCTTATTTTACAAATGTGTAAACTGAGGCCTGGGTTGCACAGGAGGCTGATAGCAAAAGTCTCCTCCCTGAAGAGGAAGACAGAAGAATTGAGGCTTTCAGACTTGCTTTTTTTTTTTTTTTCTGTTTTTTGTGGGCGTGTTGGTGGATTTCTTTATAATATGGGGGGTTTTCCCTTTGTGATTCTGTTTTGCTGTTTCAGCAGGTGACCAAAGTCTTGTCTGTGATTATTACTATTCACAATCCTAAAGCTCAAAGGATTTGGATATGTGTGCTGAAAAGCTCTGGCTGTCTTTTCATACCTGGATCCCAGAAATCATCATGTATTAATCAATGCAAGGAAAAGCTCACAAACTTTTTATCTCTCCAGGTTGGGTGTAAGAAAAGTTTGTAAAAAAGCTGTCAATAGCAGGGTGCTACAGGTCTCCTGGGATACAGCCCTGTCCTTCATTTTCTGTTAGATTCCCTCAAATTTGCTGAGTTTCTGAAATTTGCAGGCACCTCAGTGGTCTTCATAGAACCATAGAATGGTTAGAGTTTGAAGGGACCTTAAAGATCATCCAGTTCCAACCCCCTGCCATGGGCAGGGACACCTCCCACCAGACCAGGTTGCTCAAAGCCCCATCCAGCCTGGCCTTGAACCCTTCCAGGGATGGGGCAGCCACAGCTTCTCTGGGCAACCTGGGCCAGTGTCCCACCACCCTCACAGCAAAGAATTTCTTCCTAGTATCTAATATAGATAGGCTTGGTTTAGTTTAGCCTTTCAGCCTGCCAGCCCAGCCCATTTGGCTATGAAAGTAGTGGCATCTTGGTTGCTTTAAGGTGGTGTAACCCAGTGCAACTGCACTTAGAAAGGCACTGGCTGTAATCCTGCCGCTGCCTCTCCCTCTCATTTTTCCAGAGAAGAAGGTCTACTTGGTTGCAGCACTGTCCAAAGCCCTGCCAGGGATTTCTATTTGATCGTAACCTCTACATTTGTGTTAGTAAATAAAGCTCTCTGTGGCCTCGAGAGCATGTCATATACCTCCATGTGATTTATCTATGTGCACATAGGTCTTCTCCTGACCCAAAACACAATGGGATCACCAAAACTGCTCATTTGGGATAGCAGCCAGCCAATGCCACTTCCCAAATTTTTTCCTAGTTGTTACTTACAATCTTTTGGGTTTGAATAACCCATGAACTTCTAAGAGACTGTGCGAAAGACTAAGCACCACAGATGTTTCTTAAGTTCATGCCTTGGTCTGGTTTACATTACCAGCACAGACATGCCTAAAGACACAATCATCATGATTGAGACTGATTTTACTCCTATATCACCTAGGACAGCTCAGTACTGCCCAAAAAAGGGTTCATACTCTTTGTGTGGACCATGTTGCATCAGGAACCTGTTCCACACCAAGACTATAGTAGACCAACATCATAATGGTAGCAGAAAACTAAGCAGGACCTGGGCAAGTGCCCAAACCCACACCTCCAACTCAGAGTTGAAGACCAGCACAGTTCGTGGCACTGTTTGAACGTGGGCTGTGCCACGTTGCTGGGTGCCAGGGCGAGACAACGGTCTCCAGCTTGTTGTGTTTACTGGGTATATTTAACCTCCAAGAGCCATAGTTTTGGGGAAGGCAGCACAGGACCTCTTGCATTCAGACTGAGTATTAAAACCCCAGCAGAGAAAGACATCCCAGAGGTGAGTACAGGGAGAGAAGGACAAGAAAGGGTCATGCCGTGTGGAGAAGAATCGCCTTCTATATTGTTCTCCAGCTTCAATGTGGCATTGGTGGAAACCTCACCCACCACCCCTCAGTATGAGGGAGGGTGTGAGAGGAGCACGGGAGTACCCAGTGGGGAGAGATGGAATGGGAGAAGATGTGGAAACCATCCAAGAAAAGAGAAGGTAAAGCGAAGGAGGGAGAAACTTCTGAGAGGTGGTGATGTGAGAAGGAGAGGTGTGAGCTGTGAATGCAGAGCAGCCAAGAGGAGACGTTGTCTGAGGCAAAGGCCTCAGGGTGGCTGAGGGTAAAGAACAAGAAGAAAGAAGAAGATGTGAATGGATTGTCCATCTCCAGCAAAAAAAATGCCTGCATCAGTGTTGAGGCTGGATGTGCAACATCTCTCTGTGAGGGAAACATCAATCCTGAGCCAACGGTGGTAGTTAAATGGAGTCAGGCTCTAGGCAGGAGGTGGTTTTTGGTCCTTTACTGTTATCATTTTATTTTGTTCAGACTTTTCCCACTGGTGAGCTGCAGCCTTTCTCCTCCCCCTCTCCCTTCCCCGGTTCATTATAACATCATTGCCTCTGAGCCCAATCTCCTGGCATGTTAACTTGAAGAGCATCACTGCAGGAGAAATATAAAGGGGGAGAAAGCTGGAGAGGGAGGGGAATAAAAACAGGACACAAACATGGGGGGAGAAGTGGGAGGCAAAGATGATGAAGGAAGAGGGAAAGCAACACAAGTGGGAGGGAGAGTTGTATTTCTCAGGTGCAAAGAGAGAAGCTGGGGGGAGCAGGAAACACAAAGCACACACACAAAAAATTGGTAATTTGCAGAGTGCAGAGAACAAGTATGCACCAGACAGCACAGGGAGATGGTGGCGGCTTTGTTAAGTGCAGGGAGCGATGTGGCCCGTTGCTAAGGTTACTGCTTCCAAGGACAAGTTGAAATAACTCTTTACCTTTGTTCTGTGCTGGGTTGTCAATGTTGAAATTCCCGTTCCACACGACCGTCAGCTCCACCGGCAGGCTGTTAATCTCCATCCCTTCGTACGAGTACTAGAATTGGGAGAGCAAAAAACAGAAGACGAAACGCAAACTCAGACTTAGATGGTACCCAGAGGTAGGGAGGGGTTGGGATGGGACGAGGTAAGAATCTTCAGCCTGGAGAAGAGAAGGCTCTGGGGAGAACTTAGAGCCCTTTCCAGTACCTAAAGGAGGCCTACAGGAGAGATGGGGAGGGACTCCTGATCAGGGAGTGGAGGCATAGGACCAGGGGTTACGGTTTTAAACTGAAAGAGGGGAGATTTAGATTAGGTATTATGAAGAAATTCTCTGCTATGAGGGTGGTGAGACACTGGCACAGGTTGGCCAGAGAAGCTGTGGCTGCCCCATCCCTGGAGGGGTTCAAGGCCAGGCTGGATGGGGCTTTGAGCAACCTGGTCTGGTGGGAGGTGTCCCTGCCCAGGGCAGGGGGGTTGGAACTGGATGATCTTTAAGGTCCCTTCCAACCCATATGGTTCTGTGATTCTAAGAGTTTGTGCTGCAAGATGTAACCAAGAGAAAAGGAGCTGTCACCTACCTCCTTACCAGCCATTACCTGCCAGAAAGCCATGGGATGCTCTCAAAGTTGTGATTCTCAGTGGAGCAAGCTGTGCTCCTTTCAATAGCCTACTTAGCCATTACATGAATATTCCATGATTAAAGCATGGTTGCATGTGATGGACTTATCTTGGGACTTAAGTGATGGGACTTATCTTGGAAATCTACCTTCTAGTTGTTGAGCACAGCTCTGAAGAATATTTTGCTAACTCCTGGGTGCACCTCTAAAGTGAACATTACGGATTGGGGTTCTACCATCCAAATATACCTCTGCTGTGTACTCCATACATGTCTAACATATATGTAAGGTTATCTACACTACTGATATTTTGAAGAACTCTTGGAAGCTGATTGAGGTCTCAGAAAGCAGGGAACAGGCATATCATGGATATACCTTAAAAATGGGGAAAATGGAGGTTCTGTGTAATTATAGACCTGTCATCTGAACTTGGCTTCCCAGAAAGAAAGTACATCAAATTATTAAACAATCAATTTATAAGCACCTGCAAGATGATAAGGTGATAAAAATCAGCCAGCATAGATTTGTCAAGAACAAATTGTGTCAACCCAATCTAATTTCCTTTTTTGACAGTCTTAATGGCTTTGTGGATAAAGGGGAGGCAGCAGATGTGATTTATCTTGATTTCAGTAGAGTTTTTGCTACCGTCCTACAGGAGATTCCCATAAACAAACTAAGGAAATATGATCTAAAAGAAGCCACAATAAGGTATATGCAAAAGCTGCCAAAAAAAAAAAAAAAAAAGAAGTTAAATAATTCAGTGTCAGGCTGGGAGGGTGTTTCAAATGGAGTATTGTCCAGGATCTGGCATTATTCAGTATTTTCACTACTGGCTGGGATGACAGACTACAGATTTCATGAATGACACAGCTCTGGGAAAAGGTGCGAGAACATCCCAAAGCAGGGTTAAGAATTCAAAACAAACTTGACAAATTGTAGAACCGGGCCAAAATCAACAAAGTGAAATTCAGTACAGGCAAGTACTGAGTATTCTTCAGTAGGAGGAATCAACGCAAACAAATATGAAATTGGAGTGACTGGCCAGTGCTGCAGGAAAGGGTCTGGGGACTGCTGAAGATCACAAACAGATTGTGAATCAACAATGCCATATTGCTGCCAAAAAATTAAGCAAATCTCCTTCGGGGATGTGCTAGATAGATGTTGTTACATACGTAAGCCCCAGGAGGCCATTATTTTTCCCTACTCAAACCCAAAAAGGCTTCAGCTGGAGTAGGGGGTATCCAGTTTCCAGCAAATATGTATGAAGAAAGCCACAAAAATCTTCTGAGAGAGTTGGAGAGGCTTAAACAAACACTTGTCAGGCACAGTCAAGGTACACAGATCTGGTCTTAATGAAGGCAATGGAAGCTGATCTCTGGAGGCCC
The DNA here is from genome assembly GCA_003697955.1 of Calidris pygmaea. Lineage (NCBI taxonomy): Eukaryota > Metazoa > Chordata > Aves > Charadriiformes > Scolopacidae > Calidris > Calidris pygmaea. The sequence goes on from QJSC01009546.1 coordinate 833,266, forward strand.
TCTCCACTCGGAGAGCTCTCTGGCACATGGTACTTAGTGTATTTTTTTCAGCTAGATTTTGGTTTATCACAGGGTTCACACAGTTGCCCGTCAGATCCCACTGCCCACTTCCACCAGGAGCTCCCCTCCAACACTTTGGCAAAAAGTCTCAAAATAAGAGAGGAGGTGGTGGCTTACAAGACAGAATGGGAAGAAGGCAAGGAGGAGAGAGAAATTCAATGTCTGCTGCTGTTACTGACCACAGCACACATAAGGATTTACCCTCCTGAGATCACGAATCTCGCACTGCACTGGGATCTATAGCGGGACAAACTCCCACTTTTAAAGAAAACAGTGATTTTCCCGCTCCAAGATTAAATACAATTCAAGAAGCTGTCTGGTTTGGTTGGGTATGTCTCAGAGACCACAAAAGAGCTCCCCGCCACTTAAAATCTCCGTGTGGTTTTCCACGGAGATGCCAAAGCTCCGAGCCTTCAGAGGCAGGGTTTTCTGTATCCGTTAATTGCCGTATAATTGCGGAGTAAATCGTATACGGTGATTTCTGTCCATTACGGCAGAGTGAGCGCCAGTTGCACGGTAATTTCTCTTTGGACAAACCAAACGCAATTAGCCACTAATCTGCAAGACTCTGTGATTACGATCTAGTTGTAGGGTATTTATGGGTTTAGGCTTTGTGGTTACCATGGAAGTAAAGAGCAGCCGCAGGTTAGCGGAGCCCTTTGCAAATTGGGCCGTACCCGCCAATCTCATCCAGTATTAGCATTTTTATGACACTTCTCGGTGTCACTGCCAGCGAGATGCAAGATGATGCAGAGCCGCTCGGACTCACAACGCTGGTTTTTCACAGCTTTTTGGAGCTGGGAGCAAGGATGGGGAGACAGGACTGGGAAGGAGAGGGCTTGAAAAGTAAGGAATAATTCATCTTCTGCCACTCAGGAGCTTTGCAAACGCCTGCTTGGCACAGCACTTTGCAAATGCTGGTTGGGAATGGGAAAGAGTGTATATATAAAGAACCACCGGGCACCCTTAAGTCAGAAGTTGAGTCTGGAGGTGCCTGGGAAAGGGCTACCTCAGCAGAGCCTCGTGTGTGTGTGTGTGTGTGTTGGGATTTAGCTGTTAGCAGAGCCTCGACAGGGCTGCCAAGGGACAGGCAGCTGGAGTCCCCCAGAGCCTTTCATCCCACTGAGGATCCAAGCGCCAGCAGCAGGAGCCCAGCTGGGATTTCAGATCTTATCCGTCTGCGGCACCGGGGGGCAAGCACATATTAGACTTGTTAACTCAGCAGACTCGATCCAGAGCTGGAAACGGATGCGAGGGAATAAACAACAGGATCCCCAGTGGAAGAACTCCAAGGATGAAACCAGCTAGGGGCTGGAATGAGGATGCCCTCCGTGCCCGGAGAGCTCAGACAGCTCGTGGGCTGCACGGCAGCGAAACAGAGCAATTTGCAAAGTAACAGCGAAGTAAACACTTCTTCAGACCACAGGAGCTGCTAACTCATTGTGACCCCCCCTCTTCAAAGCCCACTGAACTCAATAGGAGCCTTTGAAAGGGATCCGCTCGGCTGTAACAATAAGATGGAAATATGCTTCGGAGAAGAAAAAAGGGATGGTGTATCGATCTCCAGGACTTACAGCAGAGCTTCCCGGATCCTCCTGCTAAGAGCATTCTTTCCATTAGGGTTTGTATGTATGTGACGCCTCACACAACTTTCTCCAGCGCAGGCAAAACTGCTGAAAAGATGTAAATCTGGCCCTTAAGTCTGCCAAATCCGCATTCCTACCATGCAAATCAAATCAAAGCAGAAAATTACGGGCAATTTAGAGGCCCAAACTGAGAAAGAGAGGTTGCCTTTCCAGAAAGGCAGACTGGCTCTCATCAGGAAATGCCCAAAAGCTGCTAGAAGGAGCTGTTGTAACTCACAGGAAAGACACGGGGTGTTTTGAACTCCCAAGTACCAGTTCTTTGTCTCTAAAACTCTTCACTAGCATCAGATACTCCTGCAATATGGGCTGAGCCCATCACGTCACTTGGCCATTTTGCCGTGTTGTCAGTGGTTTACCATATTGCACGCAAGCTACTACAAACACATTGACTGTTTGTCTACGAACATCCTCGGGCCAAGAGGATGGCTGCAAAATCACAGCTATCAGTTCTACAACAGCTAGGCAAACATCGTGGAATGATACTTTGCACATCAGAAATCTCAAATTCCTGGCTGCTCTGGGCATCCCATTGCTGCAGGCACTCTGCATTAGAGGAACTCAGCTTGACAGACCTACGAGCCACGCAGTTTGTGCAAATCCATAACCATGCTTGACCCGTTGGGATGGTGCATCACTGGGTAAAGCCCTCTGGGAGTTTGTTTGGGCACATATAGGACGATAAATCAAGAGCAGCTCCATGATGTTTCTCCCTTGTACCTTGAGCATGTCCAATAGTGGGGAAAGATCTGCGGGCAAATATCCTTTTACTGGCATTTTAGTGTTGTCTGTTTTCCCTGACAGGATAAAAACCAGCCTTGTGGTTAGAGCTTTGGTCTGGGGATTGATTCCTGTATCTGGCTCTGCCACCGACTCCTTGTGTGATCCCATGCAAATCATTCAATCCCTCTTTGCGTCAATTTTCCAGCCATAAACTTTAGGCAGAAAATTTCTTGCCCACAGTTACCCCATCTCCTTGGACTTTTTGCTTTCCAGGTCTGGGAGTGAATTTTTATGGCTGGGTATCACCCAGGACAATAGAGTCCACATCATGATGGGGGTTTCTCTGTGATGTTTGAATGGAGATAAAAAATAATAAAGCATCATAATAATAGGGAATCGTAGAATAGTTGGAGTTGGAAGGGACCTTAAAGATCATCCAGATCCAACCCCACTGCCATGGGCAGGGACACCTCCCACCAGACCAGGAGGTGTATGTACGACTCACAGCCCTGTGCTTGTCTTCCTTTGGCCACCCATAAATGTGTTTTCATCATGATTTCAGTGAAGAGGTCCTCATTTTTTCTCAGCTCTGGGTTTTTTTTTATCACGTCCTCCACTGCGTGAGCCACATCACAGAGTTCAGATGCCTCTGAGATCTTTTGCTCAAGTGCAATGATGTGACAAATAGAACAGATTTGCTCTCCCTAGCCCTGTGTAACACAGCACTTTCAGCTGTACCTTCTCGGGTCTCGCGACACACAGACCTGTGAAGGGCTTGAGGCAAATTATCAGCAGGGATTTTGCTGCTAGATTTTTGCTGCCTGTGTGTGCCATGGGCAGGCAACGGGCAGGCTCGACACCGAGCAAGAACGTGGGCTTGGTCATTGAAGGAAGTAATGGTAATGAGCATGGCGTGGTCAGGTGGGCCATCTCTCCCCCACCTCCCCGTTCCTCACGCCGAAGGTTGCTAATATTGGGCTGATTGCAAGTGCTGGGCATCCCACTGCTTCCCACTGGGGACGTTGCTCTCTCTCCTAATAGATCTAGCAATTTCAGCCGTTTCTGCTGATGTTTTTACTTACTTATTTATATGCCTCCTTAGTTCTCCTCCTTTTCATTTCCTCCCATCACTCTGTGTCCAGACTGTCGGCAGAGCTATCATAAGTGCAATAAGGAATGGCAGGCAGGGTCTCTCCGAGTGATAATTGCGTGCCTTGGGTGGTGTGATAGAGGACAAAGCCCAGAGCTGAGAGTCTCAAACCACTTGACAAGAACAATAATTGTCCCGAAGCGTGCTGCCTGCAGTGACTTATTGCTGTTATCAAATGAAATATCTCCAGGAAAGACAGGGGGAGAGATGGAGCTGGCTACTGACTGGACCGAGCACCTCGGCACCATCAGTAGTAGGTATGACACTACTGACAGACCGTGAGATAGGCTGGTCCCACCTGGGTGTCCTTATAACATCTCTTAACTGAAGCTGGAGCCACTTAGAAAATCGCCTGCTTAAGATGGTTGTGATCTCAGCTCCCCTGGTATAAATCCTGAGGGACCAGGCTCCGGAGAGCAAGAGTTAAGGCTTTTTCCTGATCCTGCCCCGTGTAAAAGGAGGAAAACTCCTGCGTGTTGCAGAATAATTTCTGCAAGAGCTGAATTTGAGCTCATCCGTGCCTAGCGTACGATGGGGAGGGGGTAGATCTTGAGGCTTATGAAGGAAAACAAGCCAAGAGTGATTGCTTAGTCTAGCATGCATCACCAACAGAAAGATCTGCTGGCAGGATAGCATCCCTTCAGGGACACACCATCACAACACATCCTCCCACCCTCCTTTGGACCCTCTCCAAGCCTGCAATGCAGGTGCTACATTCAGTGTCTCATCCAGCAACTCTGCTGAGTGAAAAAGCCCTGTCGAAGGGGGCTGATTCAATTTGCAAACAAGCTCATGCGGCTGTTTCTAAAGCCAGGTGACCCTTGGAGCAGGGGCTCATTGTATCACGGTGGCTTCAGACTGAATGCTAATTCTGGCAGGGAAGGAAATAATCACGATGGAGACACATCTACAGCACTCCTTCCCTATTGTCTGCATCCTCTGCCACCTGCTCAAACAGAGCCGGGGCTTCTCTGTTCCCTTTTTGTATCTGTGTGAATGTTTCTTTCTTTTGTCTGGTTCTCCCTTCCACATTTCTTTCTCTCAGTGTCTGGCAAATTCAGAGCAACAATGAAATAACATTTCTCGGGGAAAAAAAAAAAATAAATCTGAGAGTCAAAGTGTCTTCAAAAGAAAAGGGAAGAAAATGGAATAAAAGAGAAGGAAAGAGAGGAAAAGGGAGAGGGAAAGGGAGAGCCGGAGGGAGAAGGGAGGCAGAAAACAGGATAGAAAAGAGTGGGGTCTATTCCAAAATAAGTCTCTCTCGCTAGAGAAGAGAGAGGTCCACCTGAGCCACCACCAAACATGGGACAGGACGTCCTACAGACACCTCACAGCAGCAAGGTCAAGGAGTGCCTTGGCATTAATGTGAGACTCAGCCCTGCCACCCTGCGCAGCTCAGGAGTAGCGTGGAGTGTTCTGGCATCAAAACAAGCATTAAAATCGACGCGGTGCTGTCACAGCATTCAGGCATCCCATGAGCAAACGCTTCTGGGGATGCATGGAAGCCCGCTTCTCCTGTCCTAGCTGCCAGCAGCTTCTTGGAGCATGCAGTATGGGAACAGACACCGTTACCTCTGGAAACCACACTCATGTATTGGATAGCACAAACTTGGATGCTGAGAAAGACATTCCAGGACTGCTGGCTCAGCCTAATTGTGCTTAAAATCATCCTGGGATCCCTCATGCTGATGCCTATGTATGCCGGGAAATTCATGGCCCTGAAGGGTGGCTGCTGTCTTCCTCACTGAGACTTTTTGGACAGACACATCAAGACTGTCCAGGTCCGTATAATACCCTTTAGCTGCAGGCTTTCACTATTGTAAAAGAAAATATATATATATTTTTTTTTAAATCTTATACGAATTAGGTTTCATGCTTTTTTATGTGAAACCTCAAACCTGGATGCTCACAGGCCACTAACGGGTAATGAAAATCAGGGGGAGGGAGAGGGACAAAGGAACAAATAGGAGAGTGTCATCGGGAAGTTGCTTGTTTGCAACAGCTCGTAAAATGTGTGAGCTGCCTATAATCTTCAGCATGTTGCTTAATGCAGCAGAATATGTTGTGATGGATTTTAACAAGCGCTGCCCGGCATGGAGTGGCAGAGCTGCACTGAAGTGGCTAAAGCCTGTAATTAGCTCTTTGACTAATAAATCATCTCGTAGCAGCGGCAATGACTCAAATGCGTGTCTGCGAGACATGAATTTGACGGAGAAACCTCCGGAGAAGCAGAGACCACCACTGCACGTACGCAGATGTCGGTGTTTGCCCCCAGGATGCAGTGACAACCCCACCGTGACTCTCACGGGCTCCCTGGGAGGGGGGTTACTGGTCCTGCTCTGCGGATGGCGAAGCAGAATTGGGCAGAGGCAAAGGGACTAACGGAAAGTCACGTGGTGAGTCAACGACTGGAAGAAGGTTGGACTCAAGCCTTCAGCATCTCACCCTTCTTTGGACCCGTTACAAGCTGACATCCATCAGACTGTTTATATGAGGTTTTTTATGTCCCATCACCAAACCCCCACATAATAACCTCAATTCTCAGTGTTGATGTGAACACCCGTCCCCTTTGGAAACCCTTTTGAATACACACAAGGATGTGGCATCGTGAGGACATGGGTAGGTCAAGCGGCAATTAATGCCCATTGGGTCATGGCTAAGGTGACCCAGCATGGCCAAATGCTGAGGTCCAAGGGCAGGACCAACTACTGTGTGGTGACACCAGCCAGCCTAAGACGACAAAAGGGCAGTTTGCAAGCTAACAACCAGCCTTTCCTTGACTGTAGCTGAAATTGTTAGGCAATAAGGTAAAAAGGGTTGCAACACAACACCAGATCCCGCTGGGACAGCCCTGGGACACCTCTCCCAAGCTCGCAGGGCTTGCTCACCGAAGTGTTCTGGCACTGCACGCTGGAGCTGTTGAACCTCAAGGCGGGCACCCGCTGCTCGTTGCCCTGGATGTTCAAGATGCACTCGTAGCCTCGCTGGCCCGACTGCGGCTGGGGCAGGTTCTTGGCCTTCAGCGTGATCGGCTTGATGACTTCCACCGGCACCAGGATCTTCTCTGCCTGCAGGAGCTGGGGACAGTCCTAAGGGAGAGAGAAGACAAGGCGACGAGTCAGCACATGGGTTTCCCAGCCCCAGGTGGAGTCCTCTGATGTTTCTCAACCTTCTCACTTCACGCTTCGCTTCCACTGATTAGAAACCCTTTGCATCTCCCTGGGCCTCAGCCTATTATAAGGGTATTCAAGGAGCGTTACTGGGAAGGCTCAGATAAAGAGGTGAGGAAGGATTTCGTTGACAGTCCATCCTTTCCTATCTCCCTTGTTCACACAACAGACTTTCAGCCTTCAGGACCCAAGGAAGGTACCTCTGGTGCCTTTTAATACCTGCTGCGCTAATCAGGTAGTGGGAAAGCAACCGTCTCCCGTCCAGGGACTAATCCTGGCCTCAATGCCATGACATGAGAAGTGAATAAAGCAAAAATCTGAGCATAATTCCTCACCTCCCCGACAGCCAATGCACCACTGTACAAGAGGCACGTCTCCACCCAGCTCCAGCAAGGCACGTGGTAAACTACAGGGTCTGGGCTTTTAAAAAAAGAGAGTTTGTTTTGGCTTAGAAGGGGAGAGAATATTTATTACGGATGAATCCAGCTCCCAAGAAACAACTGTAACGCAGCGTGCGGAGACCCCTTGGAAAGGCTGGCTGTTATTTCACAAAAGGAGGAATGCCTTTTGTGCCTCTTGGTGGGTCCCTCGCACAGGTAGAGGTCTGGCCACCCAGAGCTGCGGATGCAGGAGGCTGCATTCAAAGTTTCATTAATTTTGCACAGCTTTAGTTAGAGTGGCAACGCTTGGCTTCTTCATAGTACAATCAGAGAACTGCCAGCTGTCAAATTCATGTATTCAAGAAGCTATCAACTCTTTAGGAAATTACTGCAGCGTTCTCCTGGCTAATCCAAGGACGTTTGATAGAAAATGGGATCCTTTAAAAAAACACTACAACAGCCTACAAAAAATAAGCATGCCATATGCACAGACCACGCTGTCTCGATCACTTGTGAGTGCCTGGTTGTCCCCTCTTTTAAGTCTTTTCAACTCCTAGATGCCAAGGGAAAGCCCGTCCCCTCTTTTATCTTTGCACTGTGTTCGTCACACTGACTTCTCTCTGTAAGAGCACCACGGGATCGAGATGGTGCAGCCACCATCTCCAGTCCCAAGAGCAATACCATTTCGGCCTGTCCTGCTCAGCCCTAAAGCCAGGTCCAGTCGGTGCAAGCAGAGACAAAGAACTTACATAAAGAGGTGCAAACTTAATCTGTAGGTGTGGGCAAGGGGCGGCAGGAGAAAAATGATTGATCCAGGGCTGGAAAGTAGGGAAAGGAACTGAAAGTCTCAAAAGTGTAATTTATGGCTTATGAAAGCCTGGGAGCTTGTTAGAGCAGATGGTGGAAGTATCTTACTGAAGCAAATAGCTTAGGAAGATAAAGAAATGGATTAGACGTGTAACATCTGCAGTTACAACAACCAGGAATAGAATTACAAGAGCCATCAATCATCACACTGCGGGTGTGAGCTGATCCATGGCCAGGGGCAGGAAGAAAATCCAGTAACCACCCAGTGCGTCACTGCAGTGAGGTTCAGAAGCCTTCCTCAGTCCCCAGGGTCTGTCTGTCCTAGTGGGGATCCCAGACTGAAGAGCCCTTTGGAGCAACCTGATTTCTCATCGGCTTTCATAGGGTGATGCTGATGGTGTGAGTACTTGACAGCTGGACTTCAACTGGCTTTTCCCAGGCTAATACCAGAACCAGGACAGGCAAGAACAAAGTCATCAGAGCCGGATGGAGGTAAACCATCTTGGGTCTGGTGGCCATTTGTCTGGGCTAATCATAGAATGGTTCAGGTTGGAAGGGACCTTAAAGATCATCTAGTTCTAACCCCCCTGCCCTGGGCAGGGACACCTCCCACCAGACCAGGTTGCTCAAAGCCCCGTCCAACCTGGCCTTGAACCCCTCCAGGGATGGGGCAGCCACAGCTTCTCTGGGCAACCTGTTCCAGTGTCTCACCACCCTCACAGCAAAGAATTTCTCCCTGAGATCTCATCTAAATCTCTCTTCTTTCAGTTTAAAACCATAACCCCTCATCCTATGCCTCCACTCCCTGATCAGGAGTCCCTCCCCATCTCTCCTGTAGGCACCCTTCAGGTATTGAAAGGCCGCTATAAGGTCTCCTCGGAGCCTTCTCTTCTCCAGGCTGAACAACCCCAACTCTCTCAGCCTGTCTTCATAGGAGAGATGCTCTAGCCCTCTGATCATCTTTGTGGCCCTCCACTGGACCCATTCCAACAGTAAGTGCTACCAAGGGTGCAGAGTTAACTTAACCCGTAGTTGCAGGGTTAAGTAGCTACTCAGCATGAGAAAGTGAGGCATAACCTAACCCTGGGTGACTCGGACCTATAAAAAGCCAGAGGGCAGGCGAAGGAGGTGGTCTAGGCTATATACATACCCCTGTACTCGGCACTGGTGAGGCCACACCTGGAGTACTGTGTCCAGTTTTGGGCCCTTCACGACAAGAAAGACATGGAGGTGCTGGAGGATGTCCAGAGAAGGGCAATGGAGCTGGTGAGGGGTCTGGAGCACAAGTCTTGTGAGGAGTGGCTGAGGGAGCTGGGGATGTTCAGCTTGGAGAAAAGGATGCTGAGGGGAGACCTTCTCACTATCTACAACTCCCTGAAAGGAGGGTGTCTGTAACCAGGGCAGGTCGGTCTCTTCTCCCAAGACAACGGGACAAGAGGAAATGCCCTCAAGTTGTACCAGGGGAGGAGAAATTTTTGCACTGAAAGGGTTATCAAGCGTTGGAACAGGCTGCCCAGGGAAGTGGTTGAGCCACCATCCCTGGTGGTATTTAAAAGATGGGTAGACATAGTGCTTGGAGATATGGTTTAGTGATGGTTCTTATCAGTGTCAGGTTGATGGTTGGACTCGATGATCTGAGAGGTCCTTTTCTACCTAGACAATCCTATCCATGATTCTATGCTATTAAACCAATAGTGAGAGTTTCCTGTTCTGATCACGCCAGCAGATACCATGTGTAAATACTGTTTGGGACTGCATGGCTTCAACACCCCCTGAATCTTCCCCTTCACGTCTCCAACATGTCCTGAAGCCTCTGAATCACCTCCCTCTCTCCCTCCTGGCATAAGAAAAGACCTTGGCACCACCACCTGCATTTTTGTTTCCTCCCCAGCACTAGGAGTTGAGAGAGATGCATTGGCAGAGTGAATCGGTGGGACAGGAGGATGGGAAAGCCCTATCTGCTGCTGAGCAGCCATTTCCCAAGAGTGGGCATTTCGCTTGATGTCTGTCAAACAGAAAAGACTCTGGAAGGGGTCGGAGGATGGGGGTTGGAGATAGTCCACTACGTTACCTGCAGGCCAATCCCAGCTCTGCAGGCTGGTCTTTCTTGTCAAGCTTTACCCTGTCCCCCCCCACCACTGGTGCTGTAACCTTTCCGATAACACTTGTTTCAAGTTCATTAACAAGCAGTGATTGCGGCAGCCCCAAAACAGGATTCGTTTGCATATAAAAAGCTTTGCAGTGCTGTGAGGAAGTTCATTATAGATAATTGAAGAGGCAAGCGCCATAAAGAGGAAATCCTCCCAATGTGGCATTATCTGATTGACCTAATGTTCTTTCTAATTGAAACAGGGGGGAAAAAAAGGCAATTTCATTGGGTGACGCGCTGCATAAAACCTCAGAGCTTGGACTAGGTTCTGGGTTTGAATTCAAACAGAGTATTCATTTTGCAGCCTGTGTCCAGCCCTACCCAGTCAGCTTTGGGTGCCTGGTCAAGCTTATATTTTTGAGGGTAAAACATCCACCGGCTCAAAGCAAACCCTGCAGCAGGACCCAAGCAGAAGAGTCCTTAAAAAACAGTTATCTTGGGCATTTTCTAGCAGAGGTAGTTTCTCTTTGCCCTTCTGCCATGGACATCACCTAGGTTGGATGACCACGGTTTTCACATGATGTGGGGAAATAAAAACATCCACTGCCAACAATTGTATCAAAAGAAGGGCACAACCCCATCCCTTTTGTCTTTGGTATATAACATATTAAGCCTTTTTCCCGACTCTAATGGGAGCTGGTTCAGATTCCAGAGGAGCTAAAATCCAGTTTAATCTGTACTAGGGCAGCACATTTGAAAGCAGACTCTTGTTGATTAATTTTGTGTGCGTAGCTTCATTCTGTTCCTTAAATGCTTTCAAATGAGTCAGGCTCTTTAAAATAATATCCTCCACCTTTGCCAATTACTCATATCAGCAGCGATGCACACCTCAAATCACCAAATTTTGCCAGTTATCAAGTCAGAGAGCTTTTGCAGTGAAAACACCACATGAAAAGGGCTGTACTCATTGGGTCGATGGTAGTTTAATTTTCCTTATTTATAACTCCTCGTAGAATGCCTGCAAATGTGTTTTGCTGTAGCTTGCAGAAATAATGGAGTCTCAGAAATATGAGAACACTTTCTCTCCCTTTTCTCTCACATATGTGTTATGGCCCTCATCACAGCAATACCTGAGTGAATCCCCAGTGAGAGTCATCATGAGGATTCTGCTAAAGAGGGTGATGAAACCTCTCGCAGGCTGCGTGGTCTTAGCCCTGAACTAATTAGTTTTGTTCCTTTATGGTGCACCATACATATATAGTTACGACTTCATGGGGATTTCACCATGCTATTTTCCACTCAACACTGCAGACTGACCAGAGACTGAATTATCATCCTCTCCTAGGGATGAAGCTTGTAGGGATCTTTCACAGTCTTGTGATATTCCATGGGGTTTCTCCCAGCCTTATTTTGTACAGTTTCACACTCTGTCTCTATTTATGGCCAGGATCAGGAGCCCAAGTCTCATCAAAGTGTTTTTCATTTCCCAAAGGAAAAGGGGTCTCATCTATTTTGAATGACAGGCATCCTACAGGTAGAACATCCCTGAGGGTTTAACACAATGACCCATCCACCTACCAACAGTCTCCACCTTATTTAGGCTTTGCAGTTCACTTGCCTTCCCCTGCGCATCTCTTGTCATCCAGAGAATTCCAGTGAGGGAATCCTTCCTACTTTTCCTTCATACTGCTCCCTCACAATCCCTGGTAGCATTGACTGGATCTCCACTTTCTACAGAAGGAAACCAGAGCTCCCCTAATGCTGACTGCGTTGTAGGCATATTTGGCAAGACAAACTCAACTCTTGGCAATGAATTCTCACCCTTCCCTTCCCAGAAGAGTAGGAGTCATCTTCATTCAGGACCAGACCTAGCCACCACCACCAGCTCCCCTTTTCTCCTGCCATCAAAATCCATTTCTTCATCCTCAACTTCTGGGTTTGGTTTTTTTTTCAAGACTTTTTTTTTCAATATCCCTCATTCAGCAGCCATCAAAGCCACCTTGTCCAGAAGAAACATGATCATAAAGTGAACCTAAGTGGAGACCATAACTTAATCAAGCCTTTTGGACCCCATAAGAAGTGATACTCAGGTTGTTATTTACTCACATATTATGCACATACAACACATCTTTTGTTCGCCTGCTCTGCTGAGATGCAGTGTACCATTTTCCCTGTGTCCCCTACAACCTTCCCACTCTGTGCTGTTGTCAAGCCAAGAGGGCAAGATATAGAGATATCTAGATCACAGCATCTGGATGCTCTGTTAGTTAAATTAGATTTAAAAAACATTAAAAACTAAAATGCAACAGGGAAAGAGAAAAAAAAAGGAAAGAAAGAAAAGAAGGAGAAAAAGAGAGGGAAAACAGGCAGACAAAAAAAAAAAACCTTTTTTTGTCATTGACTTCAGAGGAATCAGTTTTCACTTGGATAAAAAGCAGGAAAACAGCAAGTTGGCAGATGAGAGGCAGCAGGGACTGCCTGGAATATGTTGCCTGAACTTCTCTCCCACACCTCAGCACGGTCACCCGAGGTCAGGGCTGTGACACCACCACGAGCAAAATCAGATGCCTGTTTAGCATCTACCCTGTTCTGCTGCAAACAGAGGGCTTCGGGCTCCAGGGCTGACAAGCTGGTTCCTTCCATGAATCACTTTTAAACTCTTGCACAACTTCCCAGGCACGGGATAATCTGCAGAAGGAAGCAGCAAGGAGCTTGGCATTCCCAGGGCGGGAAGGGAAAGGATGAGTTACAGTCCACCTTGTGTTTACATTATTACACCACTAATTCTTAGCATCATAAAATTATATTTAAAATTTACACGAACAGTGCCGAGGAACGTTATTAGGTTATAAAGTGGAATCAGGTCAATGCTTTGTAGGCAGGATTCCAAGCTCCATAAATTTCTGGATATACTTCCCCCAAATTTACATCGGCACTAGCAGCAAGCAAACCAGCTACAAAAAAGCTCACCCAGTCAAAGTATTTTTTAATGCACCATATATTTTATCTGCTCTTCCTAAGTTTACAATGTTGTTAGTTTGATTGATGGTGTGCTTATTTATTGCCACGGCAAAAGTAATAATACATGAAGAAAATGTTTAGAACTTTAAAGGCAGCTGATGAGGAGAAATCAACAGGATTTATGGGAAGAGTAAACATCTGCAGAGACAACAAAGGGATAATTGAGTCCTTGCATCGCTGTCACTTCTGGTGGCTCCTTTCTAGTTAAGAGTCTTCCATGCACTCAGGAGCAAATATCAGCTCTCTTTTGTCTGACATTGCAAGCGATTCCGGTGCCTGGGAAAAGGTGGTTGCCCTGGATGCTGGTGCTCAGTCTGTAGAAGAGATTTGGCTCTGTTGAAGCTCCGTGCACCGCAACAGCTACATCCCTCAACGGTGGCTTGCACAAATTGGTGTACAGACACCACTGCTGGAGGAAGGGAGACCAACGGATCGACAACAGATCACTAGCTTAGCTGCCATAGCCTCTTGGGTCCCTGCTTTCAGTGCTGTGAAGGCTGGAGACTGATGAGCGATGCTGATCACCAGAGAGTGGAGACTCAAAAAGCAGACCCTAAATGAAGATAACTACCTCCTCTCGCATGGCTCACTGCTGCATCCCCTTGATCCGGAGCAAAGTGACTCCCCTCAAGGCCACACAGGCAGTGCTGGGAAATGACCCAGGTCTGCTGAGAGCTTGATCCCAACCTAGGACTATTCTGCCTCTGAAGGCAGTCCACACATCTCTGCTGATCAACATTAATGATTTTACCCTCCTTTAATTCTTTATTAATAGAGTCTTTCTCAGCTGGTCCATTATTTCCCAAGGATCAAGGTCAGGCTGCCATAATTATCCAAGCACCACATTTATCCTTTTTAAATAGAGACACAACGTTAGCTTGCTTTCAGCCCTTTGCTGCTTTGATACATGCTCAGAAGGAAAAGTAATGATCCGGAGAGCAGGAGCCTTCTGGTCACTGGATGAAGGGAGTGGACTAGTGACAAAAATAGTAGATGATTCTGTCATTAGCTACATCTGCTCAAAGGAGAGGGGCTACTGGAGATGCGCAGGCAGTCTCAGTTCTGGTGCTTCTCTAGTAATTATAAGAAATTATAAGGAATACGAATGTGTGCATTGAGGAAGGTGGTGTGTATGCAAGAGACAAGATAACCGTGTAGTCACTTGGACAAAGTCTGTCATTTGTTAAAGGAAAACCCTGGTTAAATAAGGCAGCCCTTCAGAATAACACACAGAGTAAAACTGGACTGAGCAAAGCCATGGAAACCACTGGCAGCTTATAAAGCAGTAAAGATTTTTTTTCTCTAATGATTACTATATAAATCTGCATCCTTCTGCCTAGCCAGCCTTCTGTCCTTCTGTAAGGACTTCCATCTGAAGTTCACAAGACCTTTCATGTATATCAAAGCACTGTATGTGCATGGCACCACAGCAAAATTTGAGCATTGCAATAATACCCCTTACTGCTCATCCATGTAGATACCAACGACATCGACATGCTGCTCCTCAACAAAGCTGATTTTTCCATACATCTACGCCAACAAATATATTTTGCATGCATAAGGGACATTCCTCAGCCAAGGGTCCCTCAGAAGCAACAGGGAGTCTCATGACAACACTCTCATATGGGTATCTCTGGTGTCTAACAAGGATTGAGCCCAAGATGTAGTGATTCTTTCCCAAGAGAAGACTGGTTAGTAGGAACCTGGTATCTTTGAGAGCTCCAGACTTTGGCCCAACTAGGCCAAGAATGGCCAATGAGTTCAGAAGTCAACAGAGGAGACAGAGTAACAGATGGACCGGAGGTGCACACACAGGCCACGTTGATGCAATCCCGCTTCCTTTGGAAACCAGGACAGAAGCCCAAAGAGTCATAATACTTTGGCTTCCACAGTGGGAAGGTCAGGACCATGATATCATGGCTCTTGTCACCCTCCCCCTCACCGGAACCCATGACAACATGAGATAACACCCAAGCCAAAGCAAATGGACTCATGCTCAAAGACAAGGCAGAGAAGGAGGGTCTGGGCTCAGCCTCCTGCAGATGCCCCAAGCAGGGCGGGAGACACATTCCAGCCTCACCTCTTATCTGCAGCTGCAACATCCTGAGAATATTTCTCCTTGGCCAGGTCCCAAAAGCTCCCACGTCCCAAACCAGTGAATGCAGCTGATGCTACAACGGAGAAAAGCAAAATCTTCCCACTTCAGAGCCAGGCCATCACCCTGGACTAAATCCGAACGGGGAACTGTCTTTCCTCCCTCAAAATGAGTCTGAGTTTCCTCCCCATCCTTGGGGGTGTTCAAGGCCAGGCTGGATGGGGGATGGGGCTTTGAGCAACCTGGTCTGGTGGGAGGTGTCTTTGCCCATGGCAGGGGGTTTGGAACTTGATGATCTTTAAGGTCCCTTCCAACCCAAACCATTCTATGATTCTATGAAACTGCAGTGTGTCATGCAGATCCTAGCAGTCCTAACAGATGTCCAGATAGCCAGAAAATCCTGTAGCCACTTGGGGCATTACAATGGCATTGCAGAGAGCCAGGCTATCAAAACAACATAAGCTCTTTCCCATGTTATTTCAAGGGTGCTGTGTTGGCAGGGACAGATGAATATTGCCCAGTCACATTCTGAGCTCACTCTGTCCTGCGGGGTAAATAATCTTGTGTTATAAAGATGAGCAGCCCAACTGATATGAATGACATTTAGCAGGGATGCTTCTTAAATCTCCATTCAAACTAACCTTCCTGAGTTGCTCCTAGAAATTACACAAACCTTGATCAGTCACTTGCATGGTGGCTGGAGATGCTAAGCTCTAAGAAAACAAGATATGTCTTAAGGTAGGATGAATCACTCACAGGGAGTTCTCAGGTCCCACTGTGATTTGGTTGGAGGTCTCAAAGACAGACATGATGGAGCTGCCCTGCACCAGGACAGATTTCCTGCAGATCCATCACCATAATAATCAGAAATTCTGCTAAAAGTTACTGTGGGAATTGAACAAGGTACCAGCCTTTTCCCCTGCCAGCTGGATGGCTGCAGGGCAGAAAGGCTCAGGGATGACAAAAGGTACCCAAAAATAACAGAAGAAACCACTTCACACACAGGCTTTCCATCTTTTTCTTCACCTCAGTGTAAGTCGGTATGACTTGCAAACAACAGCAAATTATCTAATTTGTTTGTACATGCTCAGAGACTTCTCATGAGCAGCCCCCACTGCGAGATCACAGCTCCAGGTACTAAGTACCGTACAAGTACCTATTAACAGAAAGTGCTTACCCAAATCAGAACAGAGTGTGAGAGAAACAGGGGCACAGAAAGGTGACTGTGTCCATCTCAGAGCCAGGAATAAAACTCTCATCTGCTGAAATAAAACCCATGGCCTCACCCACCACCTGATACTGCCTCTGAGCAGTATTTTCATGCTTTAACAGGACTCCATGCCCAAAGGGAAAGCTTTCTGCCTGGCCTGTGATTTCTGTGTTTAATTTCCTCTTATTATTGGCCGCAGCACCTCCTCTGTAGAGGATGTACCTGCTACACGACAAATCCCCATTTCTTGGAAAGGGCTGTAGTGGTGGGTGAGGACTGAAACGCCAAACCACCAGGAGCCACAGCTGGATCCAAACCACCACCTACAGTCTCCTCCCAGACTATCCCTGCCATCCCCCTGGATGGACTGAGCTCCTTCACACGTGCTTGGAAACACTTCTAAGAGCTAAATAGATGATAAACACCAAAAACCCCCACGCTGCTTAAAAGCAGGTGCCGTGAAATGCATCTATGCCAGATCCCATCTGCATGGGGTGGCTGCTCCTGCCCGCAGCAGCTGCCTGTCTAAGGGCTTCTCCTGGTCCCCTGGCCTCTCCTGCCGGTCCCCCTGCCTGCTCACAGCACTTGAAGGCAGCAGGTTGCCTGCGGTTGCCATAGAAACTACACGTCACACCCTCCCCTTAATGATAGACAGGTGCCAGGATAAGTGAGGGGATAATCGACAAGCGGGGAAGTATTCGGCGCGCTGGTATTGGCCTCGCTGCAACTGTCATTAGAGTCCCTGAGTAATGAGGGAGACGTTAATTTGAGCAGAGATGGGGTTTCTCTCCTCCCCGTGCTGATGTTTCCAGCAGCCGCCTCTCTGGCCGGGTTAAAGGAGGCTGGAAAGGAGCAGGAGGGAAACCGAGCAGTTGCCACAGCAACAGCTGAAGATGCCAACACCGGAAGGTTCCTCTGTGCAAGAGATGAAGGAGTTGACCATGCTTACCTGATGGCCCAGCAGGTCTTCTACTCCCTCCCCAGTGCAGCCACCCAGGAATTTCCACTGGGGTGCGTTTTGGGAGGAGGTGGGGACCATGCCTTCCTTCTGCACCTTGCAAGGAGGACAGAGCAGGGCATTTGGGGGACCCTAAAAACCTGTTTGCTTTTTGAGAACTTGGGGCAAAGCTCCCCCTGAGCCAGACTGAGATGTACCAGCAGGGTGGGGAAGGGCACTGCTGAGTTTACTACAGACAAAGCCAGTGATGAGGAGATGTGGGCATTATCACTTTAGAATAGAATAGAATAGAATAGAATAGAATAGAATAGAATAGAATAGAATAGAATATTTTCAGTTGGAAAGGACCTATGATCATCTAGTCCAACTGCCTGACCGCTTCAGGGTTGACCAAGAATTAAAGCACGTTATTTAGGGTGTTGCCCAAACGTCTCTTAGATGTCAGCCAGTTCAGTTTGAGCTGTCTTCTTCAGTCACCGCCTTCTTTTTCCCCCTGTTTCCCCAAAACCCCATCCCCAAGAAGGACAAGCGGCCGGTCAGAGCTAAATCAGTGCACTCCACTGCAGAGGCCACCGGTACAGCTCTTTGTTGGTCATGAGGCACAAGCAAGCACTGGGCAAAGCAGCGTTCTGCTCCTTGGCAGCTGCTCGCCAGCGTGCTCACACGGCTTTCTACTGCTTTTGACAAATTAATATTTGAAGCAGTTGTTTCTTTTATGTGGGCTTTACTGTCATTAGCACGTACAACTCGACATAAAACACTCTGGTGCGAGATCTTTTCTTCTGTTCTCTTTTTAGGCAGCAGATGAAAATCCTTTTAATAAAAAGCTTGTTTGGGGGAGGAAGAAAAACACACGCACACGCAAATCGGCTGAGCAGGGAAAGATGAAAACCTCCTTCAAGGTAATTAAATGATTATGTATCTTTTAAACCCAGCGGATAACAGATTTGTTATCTAGGCTTGCATTTGGCTTTTGCCATTTTTTTTCCCCTCTCTTTCCCCCGCACAAAGCTACAATCCTTGCAAGGCCTGGAACAAGATAGTGTTCATCTTAGAGAAGAAGAAGGCACAAAAGAAGACATAATCCTTTATCCCATCAACTCAAGTAGGCTACCCCAGCTCACCCAGCCTTGTACAGATGCCTGTGAAACACTGAGATGAAAACTACTCCGCTGGATCACAGCAGGTCTGGACAAAGACAAGACCGATGACACAACCAGGTATATTGGGTAATAGATACCAGGAGAGATGAGCGTTGTTTCTGCAGCTCCTATCACACCAGAGACCCTCAATTGTTTTGGTCCTCTGTGACTCTGTTTCCCTCCACTACTTTGAGGCCTGGAGCTCCTCTGCTGTGAGGACAGGCTGAGAGAGTTGGGGGTGTTCAGCCTGCAGAAGAGAAGGGAGACCTCAGAGCCCCTTCCAGTCACTAAAGGGGACCGACAGGAGAGATGGGGAGGGAGTCTTTATGAGGGAGTGGAGCAATAGGAGCGGGGAATGGTGTTAAACTGAAAGAGGGGAGATTTAGATTAGATTTTAGGAAGAAATTCTTTACTGTGAGTGCAGTGAAACACTGGAAAAGGCTACCCAGAGAAGCTGTGGATGCCCCGTCCCAGGAGGTGTTCAAGGCCAGGTTGGATGGGGCTTTGAGGACCTGGTCTAGTGGGAGGTGTCCCTGGTCATGGCAAGGGGGGTTGGAACGGGATGACCTTTAAGGTCCCTTCCAACCCGAACCATTCTATGATTCTTGTTGATGGTCTTGCCCATTTACAGAAGAAAATGACTGAGCTCTCTTACTTGGTGACGGTGTCAGGTAAGTAGGGGTTGATTTCACAGTGTGTTAGTCTGCAGTGCCAGGCTTCGGGGTGCAGTGGTAAGCCTGCACCTTGACTTTAGCTCTGGCCAATGACAAATGTCAAAAGCAGAGATAGGATGGACAAGAAAAAAAATAGAAACTTGGCCTGCTCCCCTCTATCTTTGAGACTATTTCTCTCCACTTCTGTCACCAGCTCTCTTTGGGAAAAACAACAACAACGATTCAGTATTAAAATGTCTTCTTTTTTTCCCCTCATTCTTTCCCTTCCTCCCCTCAATAGCAATAATAGCAGCTCCCCTTTATCAAGCAAGAAGTCACTCAGTGTATTTCAAGCTACCGAACCTGGTTTTCCAAAACCTGCTGTAAAGGGAAATTATACGCCAAAGTGAAGCATTTCTGCCGTTAATCATCCACAGACAGAGTCAACCCTATTTGATTGAGTTCAGTGCCATAATCATAAATACTCTTGCTTTATGACCACGCTGGATTTCTTCTCCAGGAGCAAACACAGGCTTTCCCAAGGCTCCCAAACGAGTTGATTCAGCTTTACTGTGGGCAGAGCTGATTCACTGAGCACCTGACAACTGACAGGTAGGAAAAGTTGTGCTTCCTTGTTGATAGCAAAGGACGTGACTTTTCTGTCGTTTCTTCATCTCTGGTTTAGTTTTGCTGGGCAATGGTAGGACAACTGCCCCGGACCAGCTTGCGGCTGGCTGATCCCAGCTATCCACAGTGCAGTTCAAAGGCACCCCTGGATGGTAGATCACAGGCTATTCAGATAGAAACAACATTTTGCCTTCTGGACAACATGGGTCATGGCCAAGACCCTTCTGTTGTCCCACTGGATCCGTCTCAAATTCATCCTGCATTAGTCAGCAGCTCATGTTACAAGAGGATAAAAAAAATCCCTTAAAAACCCAGGATCCTCTCAGAGCACATGAAGAAGACCTTAAAGGAAGGCAGGTGAGCCCATCGGAATCCAGAAGCTTGTGCCAAGGAGATGATGGAGCTGGAAGTACGCAAGGGCACAAGCCTCCCTTCAAAGTGCTCCAGGCTGGTCCAGGGGTGATGGGTACCAGCCCAGTCGGTCCACTGACAGTCCAGGCCATCTGGACAGGGGGAAGATCAGCCCATACAATGGCAAGATTTTGTACAGGCAAAAAGAGGGAAAAAAAAATATCACCTGGAGGTGGGTGTATCAGCAAGAGAAGGTAAAGGCCACAATGTGGGGGAGGGGAGCAGGCTTGGCATGCCAGCAATGGTGACTAGAGAGGGAGGGAGTTTCTGGCACCAGTCCATATGACAGAGTAACACCAATATTTGTTTGCTTGGCAAAGAGTCTCTTGGTGCAATCAGACCATGCGATCCTGGAAGCCGGCCATGCTAATCTGCTCAGCAGGCCCATGGAAGGACTGCAAATGGGATGGTCCAACCACCCAACACTGGTAGTACAGTTTCCCTTCAGAACCTCCTCAAGATTTACTGATTTAGCAGGTACTCGTGCCTGGATGGAGCGAACGCATCCCAGCCTCATCCTCCTAGGGTCCAAGTGCTTGTAGAGAAAAGGATGGAAAGGCGCATTGCAGATGATGATGAAAGCCCAGTAAAAATAGGTCCACTCAAGGTGATGGTATGTTTTGAGCACTACTGAAGATGGGGTTGGGAAGGCTGCAAATAGACCTCAGTCCTGTCAGCTTTTTGAGTGATGTTAGGTCATTGGGTGGAATTCTGGATGGGCAATGAAGAGCCAGACTTGGCTTCAAGATACCAGACGGTTTCTATTGTTCAAAGAACCCACTCAATGAATAAGCACGGGCACAGGACAGCAAAGGAAAGAATTAAAGGTGAAAGTAAAAAATAGACAGTGGAAATTTCAGTGAGAGAGGTGAGTCAGTGAGAAGATGGCTTCTCAAGAGAGGCGTGGGAGAGATATGCAGCATTTGTTTAAAGTGCCATTTGACAAAACCTTTCTGGCCACGGAGTGAATGTAAATCTGTGTTTGGCAGAATGCTCCTGTGATTCCATTCTTCCCCAGCCTTGAGGCCCTTGAGGGCCGCAAACACACAGATGGCAATGAGAAGGACCCTGAAGATACATTTCAGGGCATTTCTCGCACTATCAGGAAGAGAGCTATCTCTGAAAGTTTTGGGTTTTGCATGACCGTTATCCCTACAGATATTGTCCAGTTGTTCCACTGCTGAGAAGCTTTTCTTCCTTGCAGCAGACATCAAAACTAGCTCCTGAGCTGAGCAGCTGACCGCCAAATGCTGTCTTCCATGGGAAAGAGGTTCGTGTCCAGAGGTGGTTTTGTTGCAGAAGCCAAGAGGGCTCCCACCTTCGTTAGGAATGATCAATGTAACATAAATAGGTCGCATGATGCTATCATTGCCTTGTAGGTCAATCGTCATCTCTAAGGTCAGGTTTGTGCCTCTCCCTGCTGCCATGCAAATCGCACAGAGCAGCTTTGCAAGATCAGAGGGGGGAGTATTTGAAGCTCAGCAGGAAATTTTCTGTTCAAGGGGATAAAGCCACCCATCTGGAGTTGTCTCCTAGTCTGAAGATGATACCTTTCAGGAAGAAACTCAATGAGAAATGGTAAAGCAGCAATGGAAAAGCTGTGCTAAAACGCGCAGATCTGGAGATGACAATTTGCTCACCACCTCCTCCCCAGTTCTGCAGCTCAAGGCCTTGGCAGAGATAAAGACCATGAGCTGTGCCTGCCCAAAGTCGCTTCTCTAAGGAACTGGGATGACACAGAGCATCTCATGATCTCCTTTCTGATAGGAGCAAGTGTCAGAAATACCACAGATGTGATAGGGGTTGAGGGAGTCCTCCAGCTCCTCAGTAAGTTTCCCAGCAGGTTTACAGCAAATTCTGAATCCTCGTAGATGAAGAACTGGCAGCCTCTCCGCTCATGAATATTTACGTCCTGTCCCAATGCTGCAGCAGCTCAGGATGTCTGCTCCAGGACACCTCAACCTGCACGTATGTGACATCACAACCAGCACATAACAAAGGGATGGGAGGGAATATGGGATGCCATAGGTGCGTGAAGACCCTTACCCGTGTGTCATTTGGTCCAGTAAACTGGCTTGACTGGGCCGTGGGCTGGGGATAGGTGGGGGAACATGTTAGAGACACCAGGCCAGCTTGGGGAGCAGTAGGGTTTTCTTCCTCCGAATGCAACACACGTTGCCGGAGACTCCAGCAGCCGCCTCTGTGCCAGGAGGTTCAGCAGATATCAAATCTCTTAATGGGTACAGGTCCCTCGGGCCAGGCAAACAACGAGCCATCTCAGGTCATTTACCAGACAGGCCAGGATGCTTTCAGACCATTCCTGACCAGGAAGTAATTAAGTGGCTTCCTATTTGTATTCTCCCGAGCTCCACTTGTCTGCGAGTGCTCATTAGTTACAATATGAGCCAGACAGCGTTTGCAGCACCAGCAGCCAGCTCTGTATTAAGCCCCAAGGTCCAGTTCAGCTCAGAGACTGGCAATGAGGCATTCCCCAACCTCATCTGGAGGCAGCTGGATGCACTGGCCATTAGGCACCAAACCCATGAAGCCACAGAGGTGCTCGAAGCACGGCTGAAAGCCACTGGCGCTGTGGACATAGCCCTAAATCCTCCCCAAATCTCAGCAGCCTCTCTGCTTGGAGGCAACCTCCTTCTCTCCTGGAGGAGGTGCACACCCAGTGTTTCGCATCCCTCCCAGTCCCTTGGTACTGGGAGCGTGCAGTGGCTTTCCAAAGGAATGCACACCTTGTAGAACACGGGAGGGAGAAGGCAGGTCACTGGGAGCCTGGCAGAGCAGAGTGGAGAGGAGCAGAAGGAAAAGTGAAGGTCTCCTGGAGGGCGAGCAGAAGAGGGAGAGGGTAGAAGTGGAGGTGGAGAAGGCATTCCAGATTATTGCCATGACCCAGAACAAAGGGTGGCATCAGCCCCAAGCAGCCCACGTACACGGCGCGTGTCCCGTGCCCCTGCCTACCTCGGGCAGCTTGACTCGTCCCTCCTGGAAGGAGCAGGAGCTGGGGTCGTGAGTGCAGACGTGGCGGTACTTGCACCAGTGACACCGGTATGGGCTCTCCACACATGACAGGCACCTGGAGGTGGAGAGAAAGAGTAGTAATTTGGCCAGCCAGGCCTTGTCAGCCAAAAGAACAGACCTTGCGGGGCTGATTGTGTTTCTCAGCAGGAAATACAGCCCAGCAAACATCAGTTTTGCCATCGTTAGCAGAAGGCCAAGGGCTTTGCACTGACCCAACACTTTCAGGTGTCAGGATGACACTGGACTCGCCATGGCCTGAGCTGGCTGTCACTGCGATCATCGGTGTCTCATAGCAATTAGATAATTTAGGTTGCATTCATTGTAACTAGAATAATAATAATTACTGTTGTGTTTTGGTTGCCCTGTTACAACTTTTAATCAGACTATCAACAGGCTCTTGGCTTCTTACATAAGTGGTGTTCCCCTTTTTGCCCATAACAAGTCCTGAGTGTGACAACAAACACAAGACCAGGGGATGGGTGGAAACTGCTGCCTCCAGGCTGAGCTGCACCAGTGCCCTGCGAGCTGTCAACACATCGTGGGGAGGTGGTGGGTGGAGCGGTGCCCATGGAGGGGAGTCCTTGTGCACCAGCAGTGCCAGAGGGCTAGCCCTCCAACTCACACATGACGGGATGCACCAAAGGCAGAAAGCCATGGATGAAGCAGGGAATATCTTCCCTCTGCGTCCCAAAGGCTTATTCATGTGAGTTACGTGAGTTCTGCCGAGGGTGATGAGGCTTCTGCAAATGTACTATTCTTCTTTTCAACATTTCAGCAGAGATGTAAAGACAATTGTAGCAGCTGCTCGGGAAGCAGAGGGCATGTTTAGGAAGTCACCTACCCATGGCCGTAGGAAAAAGCCATTCTCTCCATCTCACAAGGTTTTGCTCTCCTTATGCCCCGCAGACCCTGCAGAGCAAGAGCTGCAAACACCCCTCCTGGCTGCGTTACAGCGCTGACTTATACCTACATCACTCTTTTTTGATTTTATTTAATATAATAGCTCCACACCGGCAACCAAACCGAGCCATAACGAGCTCTTTGCACAAAACAAAGAGCGGATGGTAGCAACTCCTGATCGCTCACGCTGTTGGAGATCTACATGCAGCTGCAGGCTCTGAAGTACCTTGGAGGGGACTTGGAGGGGTGGAAATTTTTCCTGGCCCTAATGTGCCGTTGGGTTTTTAATGGGCAGTTACGAAAAAAATTGCCTCCAGTAGAGCTTGGCTGAGCCCAAGAGGCAGATGCACACCCTCTCCCCTGTCTCTGTGAAATCTCGGCTCAACTCAAATCCACTTTCAGCTCTGGTACAGCGAGCTGTTCTTCAAA
This sequence comes from Calidris pygmaea, assembly GCA_003697955.1. NCBI lineage: Eukaryota > Metazoa > Chordata > Aves > Charadriiformes > Scolopacidae > Calidris > Calidris pygmaea. The sequence continues at coordinate 857,764 of QJSC01009546.1, forward strand.
TTGGTAACAAGTGCTTGCTCTGATACATCAAATTAAAAATGGATAGTGTATTATAGTTTGTCAAGTAAGAAACCAAAACATGCCATAAATATTTAACACCACCATCTCTCCTGCTCTTCCCCCCAACACTTGCTTTCTGACACTGTTTGTCAAAGCAGCAGGAACACGGAAATAGGATTTGCCTTTCCTTGTGAATTGCTGAGCCACGGTAATTACCTGCTTTTGGCACTTCTGATGGCTCAGTGGTAGGGACAGAGCTGCTCAGCCTTGCTCAGGGGTGGATCAGCCTGCTGGAAGAGCATCTTTCTGCAGTAAAGCTGCAGACCCATTCTGATGGGGCAGACCCTGAGCTGCCCTGGGTGTCAGATAAACCCCAGAAGAATGGGGTGGAGGGTGGGAAAGGAGCTCGCAGGATGGAAAAGATGGTTTTGAGGGAATCAACTGGGTGTTCCCTGCTCAGTGCACATCATGCAGAAACTCCTGTCTTTCAAGATCTGAGGGTCCAAGACCATGCTAACCACCTGGAGCAGGCTTCTATTCGTGGGACTGACAGCATGGACGAGGGTTGGAGGTGCAGAGGTGTGGACAGGACCCAGCCATCCACAAACAACTGCTTAAAAGGAAGATGAGAGGGGAATTTGCTGAGGTCATGATTCACTTTTGACTCCCTTCCCTGCCAAACTCCCACTGATGTGATGCTCCTCTACCTGAGGGACACGTGAAGATGTACCACTTCCCAAGGCAATGCCTTCCTGCAAAGGATGCTCATGAACAGAACAAATGGTCACTACACTACTCTTGGTCTTCCCAGGAGAGATCCCACTATGCTGACCATCACCCAAGTGACCCTGTGTCACTGGTCACACCCAAACCCCTGGTCATCTTCACACCTAACCTGCTTCCTGAGGAATATGTGCCCCAGCCAGCAGTGGGTTCTGTGACAGATCCAGGGGTGGAATGAAAAGCAGGTATCAAAAGAAATGAACATACGAGTTGTGGACGCTGCAGTTGTAGAAGACGAAGCTGGTGCTGGCAAAGGTCATACCCGTTTCCTTGGACTTGAGCTGAAGCTGGACAATGTGATGGTCTCCTGGCAAAAAAAATAGACACATCAGTGTGTGACTTCTTTATTGGTCTAGTTAAGCCCTGCCGGCCATGCCACCAGTCTGAACCTGTAGCTATCTTACAGTATCTTGGCTTGTCGATCCTCAGCAGCTGTAGGAAGGGCAATAAAATCCTTCTAGAGCCTAGTTCTCCAACTGGTTCACCTGTCCCTCTCTTTTGGTACTGGCATGATGGAATATGTCTTCACCACTGGAAATTATTGCACCCATGAGCAGAGTCTGGGCTGGATGATGACGACAGGTCTAGACCATACCTCATCAATTTAAAAAATCCAGTGACTGAAGTTATCAAGTAGGAAAGCTAAGCTCAAAGAGACAAAGAGGAATTCGGTGGCCATAAAAACGGAGTACTGTCCTTAAAGTTCTTCCTTGCTGCTGGTTCATTTGATGTCCCCAGAAGGAAGGGACCTGTGGAAGATTTGACTGCTGGACCCAAACACAGGTGAATACACTGCCTGAAGGATAAAAATACCTGTTTTCCTGAGGAAATAAAGTAAGATCTACTTTCTCCTCACCCTCATTTAACATGTCTGAATAGGGTCCAATATCCAGGAGAACATGCCTGAAGGGCACCTCCAGATCCTGCCCCCAAAGAGAGGTTATACCTTGATAAAATAGGATGGAATAATGAGCAAGGAGGATAGGTACCGTAACAGTGAGGGCAGGGGGGGGGCTCTCTATCTGCAGCCTGGGAAATGCTGATGAACAGGGAGATTCCCACATGAACAGGGAGATTCCAGGTCCGCTCACCCCATTGACCGCAAGGTCCACTCACCCAAGCCTTTGGCCACAAAGAACGAAGCCCAGCATGAGGGACGTGCACAAACCATTGTACTTCCAGAAGGACTAACCCATTTCTGTAGCAAAACCTTCACCTCAGCTCCTACACACCACATCCTCATTCCCTTTCCCACCATTGCCGTGCCGGGAAGTCAGCTGGTACCTCTTCCCACAACGCCAAAAACCCTATCCAGAGCCCATCAGCTGCAGGCAATGAGCGGGTGCAGTAATTGCAGTAATTTGGTGGGGAAGGGACCCATGTTTAATTCAAGACTTCAACCTGGCCGGCCCTTTTCACCTCTATTATCTTCCTCCTCACCTGAAAAGATTCATTAATCAATCAGGCTAAAGCAAACTTGACAATTTGTGGCCGCGCGCGCGCCTGCGTGCACACTCGCCCACCGACAGGCACACACATAACACACGCGCACAGGCACCACACACTTCACTAAACACATTTGGCTGCCAGTGCTCGACTCTGCTGCCCATCTGCTGCCGCCGGCTTTGACAGCTCTGTTAACCGCTTCATATTTAACAACTTTGCCAGCGTCTTGCATATATTTTAAAACAGGATGCGAGGATTGGATGGCTCCAGGGATCAGATGTGCTACAGAGCCGCGCACAGAATCAGGGAGTTGTCGAGGTTGGAAGGGACTTCTCAGATCGAGTCCAACTGTCAACTTAACACTGACACAAAACCCATCACTAGACCATGTCCCTCAGCACCACATCTGCCTGGCTTTTAAATACCTCTACTTGGGGGTGCTGGTGGACGAGAAGCTGGACATGAGCAGGCTGTGGGCACTTGCAGCCCAGAAGGCCAATCGCATCCTGGGCTGCATCAAAAGAAGTGTTGCCAGCAGGTCCAGAGAGGTGATTCTGCCACTTTACTCTGGTGAGACCTCACCTGGAGTACTGTGTGCAGGTCTGGAGCCCTCAGTATAGGAAAGATATGGACCTGATGGAGCGGGTCCAGAGGAGGGCCACTAAAATGATCAGGAGGTTGGAACCCCTCTGCTACGAGGACAGGCTGAGGGAGCTGGGCTTGTTCAGCCTGAAGAAGAGGAGGCTCTGGGGAGACCTAATAGCGGCCTTCCAGTACCTGAAGGGGGCCTACAGGAAGGCCGGGGAGAGCCTGTTTACAAAGGCCTGCAGTGACAGGACGAGGGGCAATGGCTTTAAGCTGGAGGGGAACAGATTTAGACTGGAGATTAGGAGAAAGTTCTTTACTGTGAGGGTGGTGGAGCACTGGAACAGGTTGCCCAGGGAGGTGGTTGAGGCCCCATCCCTGGAGATGAGGCCCTGGGCAACCTGCTCTAGTTGGGGGTGTCCCTGCTGACTGCGGGGAGGTCGGACTAGATGACCTTTGGAGGTCCCTTCTGGCCTGGACCATTCTATGATTCTATGATTCTATGGTGACCCCACCACTTCCCTGGGCAACCTGTTCCAATGCTTGATAACCCTTTTGGTGCAGAAATTTTTCCCAATATCCAATCTAAACCTCTCCTGGCACAACATGAGGCCCTTTCCTCTTATCCTATCGCCTGTTACTTTGGTTCAAATCCAGCTTCTGGCACTATGCATGGAGGACTTGGTCCTTGCAGAGGTGCAGAGCACCAGCTGCTGAAGTTGATACAAGCTGCAGGTACCCAGCTTCTCTGGAAACCATGCTTCACGTAAATCTCTCTCTCTTGGCCTGCCTCCAGCTTCCACTGCTATTTTTGTTTGGTGGTTGATTATAGCCTGGCCTGGGACAGATGTTCATACCAAGGAAATAGTTTCTGGCATCTCTCTTGGTCGGCAAACATGACTGATGATAACCCGGTGGGACCTTAAAGCGGTAACAGCCCTTTGAGGGCTTGTTTTGGAACCGCGATGGAGAGCACACGCAGCTGTGGGCAGCTTGGGGAGAGCAGAGATGATGGTGATGGTTTGTGTCACTTCATTTTCTGGGGCCTGAGGATCCTCAGAGACAAACTTGACCACAAAATTTCACAGGAAACCAAAACCAAAAATAGTAGCAGCCTCTCTACACCTCTTGGGCTGAGCAGCAGGGTCAAGGTTTTTATATAAAGTCCCCGCAAAGAACCTCAGGTGCTCTTGAAAGTACCTAGAAAAGTTGTTAGACAAGGGAAACAAAAAATGGCAGGAAGTTGAGGGGTGGGGGCCATCCTTGGAGCCCACTCTGGGAGTTATTTCTGTGCTGGACCACTCTGGGAGAGGGGGCCAGTAAAAAAACTCGGAACAGCTGAAGGCAGTAAATGCCAGGGACAGGGACAAGGAACTGAGGGTACAGGTGAAAATCTGGGAGGAGCAGGATGAAATTACAGACGGGATCGTCCAAGTCTGCAGGACTTTCTGGCTGCTGCAGAGGATGGGATGTGCTGAGGGCATGCCCAGCCTCATTCCCTACGTTGTGTAAGACCAGCCTGGGCAGAAGGTGAGCGAATCTCCTACATCATCTCTCATCTTTGCCAGATATATGTAACTGCCACTCGGTGGCAGTCTGAAAACACACACTATCGCACATACAAGCACCTTAATGCAGGTACTTGTATCGCAGCACAACGCTTGCACACGTGTGCACACAGAAACACACGCACACACGTTCAGACAACTCATAGTACGAGCACCCAGCACAGTGTCCCACCTACTCCCTGTGTTTTGAATGCTCTGTCCCCAGGCTCCTGCGAACCAAACTCGGCTTTGGGACAAAGCAGGAGGAGAAACAGCCTCAAGTTATGCCAGGGGAGGTTCAGGCTGGATATTAGGGAAAATTTTTTCACCGAAAGGGTTATCAGACATTGGAATGGGCTGCCCAGGGAGGTGGTTGAGGCACCATCCCTGGAGGTGTTCAAAAGACGGGTTGATGTAGTGCTGGGAGATATGGTTTAGTGACGGTGTTGCTTTCTGTTTGTTGTGTGGGTGTCTATTTTTGTCAAAATTAGGTTGACGGTTGGACAAGATGATCTTTAAGGTCCTTCCAACCTAGAAGATTCTGTGATTCTGTGAGATACAGAAGGGTGTGAGGTGAGGAAAGGAGGGAGAAGTGGCACAGATGGAGGAGCTGTGGGATACCCACCGTTCTCTGTGATGATCTGGGGCACTTCCTTGGCAGCTGGCGAGATGCATTGGATCTGACTGCCCACCACCAAGCCATCCATCTCTGAAAGGTCCTCGAAGGTGCAATTGACTCCCGCTGACAGCTCGGGGACGTTGTAGGTCTCCAAGACCAGCTGGAAGCAAAGAGGGAGGGAGGGAAGAAGAGATAGAAAAAAAAAAAAAAAAAAGGGAAGAGAAAATACTAAGCCGAACAACAGAGCTGGGTCAGCAGGAGAGAATTACACTGGAGAGGTTGGACAAAGAGCCTCTTGCTAGAGAGAGCATCCTCCTTCAACAGAAAGCAGCGATTCAGGAGAGGGATGTGTGTGCGGAAGGGGAAGGGGATGAGATGCTGATGCCAACACAGGTGGTAGGTGGCTATGCAGGGACAACGGCACTGCATCCCAGTGCTGGCTGGGTCAGTGGAGAGGAGGGAGTGCTCACTATCTGTCATGCAAGTGTAAGGTTAGGCAGGGAGTCTTTTTGGGGCCAGCTGTGAAGGCTTGGGCTTTGGTGGCCCCAAGGCACGCGGTTTTCTGAGGAAGGTGACCACTACTCACAAGAGGCACTCTGCAGACTACAGAGAAACTGTAGCGCTCCAGTCTAACTCTCTACGGCCTGCTCTCCTAGCATCAGCAGATGGGGGAGCGCTCTGTCACCAAGTTCCTGTGTAAGGAGAGTCTAGTTACAGCCTTCAGTCCACCACAAAGAAACGACGTCTCTTAGAGGCACAGCAAACCTCTCCTGCCCATCCCACCAAAACAGCAGTTGGCCCTGGGGACATGCTGTGGGCTGCCATTCATTAAAAAAGCTGTGAAGGAGAAATTCATAGAATCATAGAACAGATTGGGTTGGAAGAGATCTTAAAGATCATCGAGTCCCAACCCCTCTGCCGTGGGCAGGGACACCTCCCACCAGACCAGGTTGCTCAAAGCCCCATCCAGCCTGGTCTTGAACACCTACAGGGATGGGGCAGCTACAACTTCTCTGGGCAACCTGTTCCAGTTCCTCACCACTCTCACAGTAAAGAATATCTTCTAAATATCTAATCTAAATCTCCCCTCTTTCAGTTTAAAACCATAACCCCTCATCCTATCTCTCCACTCCCTGACCAAGAGTCTTTTCCTTATCTTTCCTGTAGCCCCCTTTAGGGGCTGGAAGGCCACTATAAGGTCTCCCCGGAGTCTTCTCTTCTCCAGGCTGAACAATACCCCTCGTCCTATTGCTACAGCGATATTGTCCATGTTTTTAGAGTTTACAACACCCACTGGCATTGTTATGCCATTGCCCATGGTCATGAAAGAAAGGAATCTCATGGCTGGTTTCCACCATGTGTATTCTCTGGAGGAGGACCCTCATGCTGCTAACTTCCCAGACCAACTAAGGTCCTGCACCACTGCTACCCATCACTGGGGGTCCTGCCCAACCCACTAGACCGTGTCTTAATACAAAGAGGCATCTCAGCGTACTACTAGCACCTGCTGATGACCTACTAGTTAGTATAAATTTAGAGGTTTTGTGACCAACCACTAGAGCCAGCCACTTGACGCAGGCACAAATGCAGATGCTCTCCACACGTGCCTCCTCCATGAGCTAGCTCAGGCCCCATCTGAGGTGACAGTCACTAAAAAGAGACACAAATGCATGCTGAAGTGTTGTTTCTACCAGCACAAAGAACAGAGGAGGTCAGTCCAGGTGACAAAACAGGAGAGGATGATAACACAACATAATGCATACTGCTCGCCCACACCATGTTTTCCTCACTTAGAGAAGGCTTGGAGCTATTCACACCAGGTGCCACCAGCAAGAAAGGCTGAGCAGACAGGCCTTAGCCCTGGCTGACATAAAGTCTGTTTGGGAGTATGTTCATTTTTGGGCAATGAGAATGGGAGAATGGCAACGGGAAAAGGTGATTTTTTTTTTTTATTTTTTTTTGGTGTTGGATGGGGAGAAGGAAAAACCTTTGGTTATTTGGTTGGATTTAGCACTCAGGCTCATTAATACACTGCTAGAAATGGAGAAGGGGAAACTATTCTGCTTAACAAATATTTCTGAGCATGGGTGAAGCAGAATGAAGACGGGCCCTGCGGAAGATGACACTAATGGACTGACTGGTAGTGCTTGGCAACAAACATCGTGAGCCAGTGCACTCTCTGAACAGACAAGAAGTCCTACATCCCACACGCCTGCTCTGGAGCTGCTCTTACGAGGGAAGAATGGAGCCTTCTCCCAGACAGTACCTCTTCTTAGAGATCCCAAAGTAGCAGCCCTGGACTGAAACAGACTCAGATACAACTTCCTAAGTCCCTGTTAGTACCTGAAGTCTAAAAGATTGTCTGGCCACACAGACACCTTCTCCAGCTCTGTGGATGAGAAGACAGTCTTGACTCTGTTCTCATCCACATTGACCCTTTGCTAGAACCCAGGTGAGACTCAGTAAGGAAACCACCAGCCGTTTGTTTGCTGGTGCCCCCCTCCTGATTTGCCAAGAGACCATCTGTGGTGGCTGTGTATGAGCTGGGACACCAGTCCGTCTGAGCCTCCCATTGAAATATTCATGCAGATTATTGGGTAACAGTCAGGTGACTGCAACTTCTGATCCCAGCAGCTCTGGGTTGACTTGCCCTGCCAGAGTAACCTAGAGGTAGAGGTCTTTTATTCTGTTATCAATTTCAATCGCCCTGAGCCAGCTAGTCCCCCAGGATTTATTCCAACATGAAAGAATTCAACAACTACTGAGAGAATAAGAAAAAGAAACCTTGAACTCCCAGAAGAACAAAGGACTCAAGATGTCTCAGATCAGTTTTGTTTGAAGCCTAGGAAAGTAAAGTCACAGCAAAGTTAAGAGGCTGAAACAAAGCAGCAATGATTGGACATGCAGGCTTTGAAAGGCCGATTTCATTAGCCCTGCAGAAACCCTAGCACTCCAAAACCTGTCATCTGGAAGATGTCTGGCAGCTGCACCTTGAGCAACACCATTTACACCTTTCAGGGTATGGGGCTAGTGAACAACTCATCCAGAGATGGAGCTTTTAGGGCCTGAGTTATCAACTCAATTCCAGCCCAAACTAGTATGGCCAAAAGGACAAAGCCTGAACGAAATAGGTCTCTGCCTCCTTCTCAGAGGGTGTTGGGATCTCACCACATAAGGTACTGCTGTCATGATCCAGGAGATAAACCACAAACTGGTTAGATCTTCAACAGGGATTTCTTGTCTCAAGTCCAGAAAACGATCATCTACTGCTCTACCAGCATTCACCACGTGGCTTTGTTGGTTCATGACTTGAGTAGCTCGAGGGCAGAAAGGCTAAACTTTGTGCCGAGGAAGGTCACAAGAGAGCATGAACCTTCATGCTGAGAACATGAACCTTGGCAGCCTCAGGTCTCTCTGCACGGCATCCTCTCTGCTCCACATACTCAGTACTCGATCTCCAGCAGAGTGGAGTTTTTGGTGGCTTACGAAAGACATATTTCCACACAAGGGGATAGAAAATTTGAGCTTATTGAAATAACATATGGTATCCCTCACTTGTCCTTATCCTAGAAGGTCATTTCATTATTGTGTGGCAATGTCCCTTGCCTAAAGTCCATGCCAGCCATACAAAAACCCCTCTCCCAAGGAAGTAAGCAACTACACTGTATGCACACAACGCTTGCAGGGCACAGAGTCCCTTCAGACCTGCCCTCAGCTCCTCACAACAAAGAGGGAAACCTCTTTCATACTTCTAGACAGGGCATAACCAAGGCCAAAATGTCCTCCCATAGCAAATCTTTCTCTGTGCCAAGAAAATTGCTGGGGAAAGTAACGAACTCTGGAGAACCTCGTGCATGGAGCTGCCAGTCCTTCCCACTCGTGCTGACCCCAGGTGGCACATACCTGGGTCTATCAAACTGCATGGGCAGATTAAACCGGGGGGGGGGCACAAGGATTAATGTTCCTCACCAATACGTTGTACTGGGAGACGGAGATGTTGTTGGGATGCACGGTAAGCCGGACACACTGCTTCATCTCGGAGGCGAATCTCCGCGGCTCACTGGAGCGTTCGCATCGCTCCTTCCTGGTGCACCTGAGCAAAAGGGAACAGAGAGGGACAAGAGTTAACACAAAACCAGGCTGTGAGGGTGGGGACAAACCTCCGACATGGAAGGAGCAATGGTTTTGGGTGGAAAGTCAAGTCTGCCCTTTGGGAACTGCACTAGCTGGAAAACTCATGCCCTGGAGCGCTCTGACTCTGGTGGTAGCAGCCGTGGGATAGCTCAGCAGACTGGTGAGTTGCAAGAACACCATGGAAGGAGGAAGGGTGTTGGGTGAAAGCCCCATCCCTTGGGTAGGTTGTGCAGCTCTAGAGATGTTGTCTTTCTACCCACATCACCGGTATAGCATAACCTTCCCCTGGCAGCCCAGAGAACTGTACTGTCCAAGATGTCCTTTACACCAAGATGTAATTTTAGAGTAGCTGTGCATAGTCCATGCTCTTTGGCCCTGCTGTGGTCCTTCTGGGCTGCTGGTAGCTCTCTGGAGAGGTAGCCCTCCAATCCATTGCCCAGCAGCTGCTAAGTAGTCCCAGTCAGGTTGAGGGTATTTTGGCATCTGGTTTGAAAGTGCCTGCCTAGAGGTGCCCAGAGTTGAATCCTAAATATTCTGGTGCTGCCAATTAGTGAGAGTTCAGTAAAATTTGTGGGTGCACTGCACCTGGGCTGCACAAGCCTTCAAAGCTTAAACCGCACACTAATTGTCATTGCTTTTAGCGCTGTCACTGTCTCTTGTCTCATCTGTCCGACGTGAACACAAGCCAGCAATGTGAATTCAGATTTCAATCCAGATTTGCATGTGCTTAGCTGAAAACACATCTGCATTTTACTCCACATGTGTTGCCAAGGCCATCGCTTCAAGGAAGGAAGGTGCCTGCCTAAAAATCCACAGGGTTAATACAAAAAGACAGCTCCAACTGCATGCCAATTACCTTTTGCCATTAAGCTAACGTTATGGACTTGCACAGGGTGCCTTCAATGGATTTTGTTATTAGCAGTGCTATTACCCCCCATTAAAATCAGCTATAAAGACTAAGTGTGGATGTTAAATTATTCACCCACTCCCAGACTTTGGAGTCTTAGTTGTGAGAGGAGGAGGCTGCTCTGAGATCACCCCTTAACGTCCTTGCTCCCTGGAGCAGAGATTGTGCCTATATTCGTGGGGATCAGCAGCCAGGGATCTAAGGCAACACATGCAGAAGCCATTCAAAACCTACACGATATATGGCACACGATATATGGATATAAAGCTTGGGATCTGGCCCAAAACTTTAGGGCTTGGCTTCTCTCTAGTGGCTGGCACTAGGTAAAACGAGCACCCCAATTTCAAACTCAAATTGCCCCATCTTTCCGGCGGAGGAAACTTTTGTATTTCCAGCGGCAGTAATGGCAAGGGGAGATCTCTGCCATTCTCAGCACGCTCTCAGTTTGCTTTGCAGATTTGCAAGAGCAGGAGCAGCGCTGCAGCTCCCGCTCTCCGTTCCCTGGGACTCTTCATCCCATTAAAGCCTCCTTTAGCGCTGCCGCATGCTGGATCAGGAATTTTAAACCTGCAGTCTCCAGAGGGTTGGACGGACAGACCATTAACTACTCCCCAAATGGTAGGTCCCCTCTCGCGGAACGAAAGGCCCAGCAAAATGCAGACCCGAGATTTTTGTAAGCACTTCTATAAAACAAATAGACACGGCAATCCCATCAAAGCTCCGCAGGGCGTGGGAACTTCTCTCCTGGGAACAGCTTGGAAGGAAACCCTTTTGGGCTCGGTGTCAAAAGCATAACTGCCCAAATTCTTCAAGATGCCCCGCTACCTCTCATTTATTTCCTCCAGCTGCAGCACAACAGAAATGTCCGGATTTTTCTAAAATTAAACAGGCAGATACCCGGGCTCATTTCAAGTGGAACAGCACGGTAGGTTGCAAATACATCCAGCATGTTGACACAGGAGGACAACACATGGGGAGAGGTTATAAGCACCTCGAAAAGTGGTTTGTATTCCCTGCCCCGCCACTGAGCAGGAATATAATAATCAGCACCTTATCTTGCTGTTTGATGGTCATACACATTTAAGACATGTAACTCTTCAGATGAAAAACTCACTCTATATTAGACCGATGCGTCTTGCAGCGTTGATACTTCTTGTAAGGCAGCGAGTAAGGTTAAGGTTAAGGACAGGGAACTGCTGGAGAAGGTACAGCAGAGGGCTACAAGGATGATGAGGGGTCTGGAGGATCTCTCTTATGAGGAGAAGCTGAGGGACTTGGGTCTTTTTAGTCTTGAGAAGAGAAGACTGAGGGGGGGGTTGATCAATGCTTATAAATACTTAAAGGGTGGGTGTCAGGAGGATGGGGCCAGTCTTTTTTCAGTGGTGCCCAGGGATAGGACAAGGGAAATGGGCACAAACTTGAATATAAGAAGTTCCACCTAAACATGAGGAGGAACTTCTTTACTTTGAGGGTGGCAGAGCATTGAAACAGGCTTCCCAGAGAGGTGGTGGAGTCTCCTTCTCTGGAGACATTCAAAACCCACCTGGACACGTTCCTGTGCAACCTGCTCTCTGGGTGGACCTGCTTTGGCAGGGGGTTGGACTAGATGATCTCCAGAGGTCCCTTCCAACCCCATATCATTCTGTGATTCTGTGAAGGTGTGTTGCCATCCAAAGAATGAAATTATGAAAAACCAAATCAAACTAAGCCTGGGTTTTAATATAATGTTAAGGTTGCAGTGTCAGCCTCTCAGGAATTAGACTGAAAGGAGCTTCTGCACTCCTAAATCTGCTCCCTGCACTGACATACTGCAAGCCAGACTTTAATTACAGGATCACACATTATTATTCCTTTTTTCCAGGGGTGACCTCGATTCTGCCAATTCCTAACTTTTGACTTTCGCTGTCCGACTTTTTCAATGCAATTTCTCAATTTTAAAAAAAAAGTGGGGGAAAAAAACCCAAAACACCCAACTTCGCCCTTGCTGGAGTCTGATGATGGGGCAGCTCTGCCAGGCTGAACCAAGCTGAGCTGGGGTCTGGGTCACCTGCAGGGTTCAGACACTCAAGTCAGTATCTCAGCCCCCTTCCTTGAGCTAGCAGCTGAATTAATCCCAGGTAATTGATCCCAGCTGCTGCATAAATCAAGACTAATGGGATGGAGCCACCTGGCAGTGGGTTTTGTAGGTTTGCCCATGCAGAAAGGAGTGATGGGGACTCTTCTTCGGAGCCTTTTGGTTTCCTCCCTCTCCTCTTCCTTGATCACCTTGTCTATTGTGAGCTGGAGCATGTGGAGCATCCTGTGGGTTTACACACCAGGTGTCTGCCCAGCACCTCCAACCGAGGGTCTTCAGAGCTGAAATGTGGTGGATCTTCAGGGGAGCAGAAAAAGGTACAGACCTGTCATAAAGTAACTTTCTCCCTCCAGTCCTCCTCTGCACTCCCAAAAATGTTCTGCCCTGCCCCAAAAGCAGAGGAAAATTTTTTCAGCGTGTGCAGAGGGAAGTATTGCCCTGCAATACTCAAATCCCTGCATGGTGTTGGCTGAAACACAGACACAAACACGGCAAAAGACCCAGGCGCTGAAAGCAGCTGCCCGGAGGGGACGTTGCAGCCCAAAAAGTAACTTCAGCAATATCTAAATAGAGACAAATGGGACTTTTAATAAATAAGTACTTCCAGACACGAGTGCCTGCCTTAGAAAAGTGGTCACCTGGAAGGCAGCTGCCTGCACACGGCAGCTGGACTGTGAAAGGGATGATGAAATATCCCAACCCCGACTAATCATTTCTGTGGTCTCCATCGAGAGATGGAGGAGACCCTGGGCCCTGGGAGGTTGCGGCGACTCCGCCGCGCTCTCATCTGGTCTCTCTGGTCTCTCTGTTACGGTTTATGCAGGAAAAAAAAAACCACAAAAGACCCAAAAAAACCCCACAACAACCTTGTACTGCCAATAACTGTTTCGCTTTAATAAAATATCAGTGCCTCTAACATGCTGGGTCTGTCAATATGCCGAGATCACTTTCCACTGCCATCTAACCTAATTCAGCGCTATTCACGCTATAATTAGCCGGTGCGTAACTCCCACCCAGTGGCATCACATTACACTTAAGACACCTAAAAGAGCATATTCCACTCCTGAGCTTATTTGCATAAGATTACGGTGTAGACACGGCACTTCTCTCTATGTCTTAATAACACCTGCTATTTCATTATCAGCTGCATCCTTAACAATTGCAAGTGTCCTGCTTCCGTCCAAACCATTAACACAAACACTGAGAAACCCGTCCTACCGCTGAACCATGAGGAATGTTATTTCCTCCTCATCTCCCATTAAGAATAAATACCGCTAACGCTAACCCTCTGTTCGCTATCCACCAACCAATTATTTTAATAATGTTAAATTAATACTTTGCGCTTCTATAGCATCTCTCATCTGAGGATCTCAAAGGGCTCTGCCTGGAGCTAATTAAACTTCACGACACCTCTGTGAGGTTGAAACATCACCACGCAGAGAAAAGAAAAGTGAGGCATAGACATATGCATGTCAGAGAGCAGAGGAAAGCCCAGGTCTCCTGAGGATGAGATGAAGGTCCTGATTTGGGACCCAAGAGATCATGGTTAAATCCCAGGTCTGCCATCTGGGACATAAAGGAACCTTCCGGAGCCCATTCTGTGAACACCAGCTGCAGAGGGGTAAGATGCTATTCCACCTCTGCAATGGGATGCTAAGGGCTCTTCTGCCTTCGCTAGGGCTTGGTCTAACCAAGCCCAGACTCACTCCACCACCTCCAGGGTTTGTCCCTAAATGTCCAAAGCTGGGAGGGTTAATCTGAAACCCAGAAATCTTTGGAGAGGCTGAGCCCAGATCCAAGAGCTCTATGCAGCTGGGCAGACCAGGTACAAGAAGGGTCAAATGGGGTTCTCCTCCAGCTGTATACTCTTTATTTTCACCTGCCTTTGCCTCTAAGTGGAGATACATCTCCACCATCCTGTTGTAGAAAAAAAAAAATCAACAAAAATAACCTCTATAAACTGCTCCCCCCCAAAAAAACCCCACCCAACCAAAACCCATTATTTTTATTTTTCATCTTCTTCTTTTTGGCTGTATCTTTGTTTCCTGCACGCCCAGCATACTGGGGGGTCCTGAACCTTGCTGCACCCTCACTATGAACCTGCAGACCCTCATCCCCATCCCACCCCATCAGTTTACCCTGAAGAGTCACTCTCGGACTTCTCTGGAGCATTGCACCTCCCCTTCCTCCCACCTCGGGGCTGTGTCTTTGCCATCCAGACCTCATGGGACCTGGACTAATGGTGGTAAAGCCGCTGTGATCACAGCGTCTGCAGGCGATGGAATTTGGTTCAGGAGGCTGAAGGCGACTGAAATAGGAAGATCCCTTAGGACCATGTAGGAGCGAGGGATGAGGAAAAAAACTGGGGAAAATACGCTGCTTGCAGAGGGAAGGGAGCAGGGGAGATGCGATGCCAAGAACTAGGTGTTGATTGTGGCCATCCCTCATGAGAGCAGTGAGGTGGGACAAGTGCCTTTAAGGGGAATATCTCCTTGCCCCTCCCATTTCTTGTCCATCTCTCCATCTCACCACTGCCTGATATGCCTGAGTTTGCTTTGAGAGACTCCCGATTTCTTAGCAGGGGGAAATGAGAAGAAGGTGCTGGTGTGCTCTCCCCTCCCAAGCAGGGTGCTTAGAGGTTGGCAGACCTGCAGATGTTCTTGCACCAGGATGGAGACACACACTGCACTGAGAGCTCTACAGACCAAGATGTCCAGCGTTCTCCCTGACCATTCATTAGTGTCAAACTACTTCACAGTCCCATGAGCTTTTCCTTTGGTCATACCTGCCAGCAAGGCAGCTCTTCGTATGGCTTGTGATGGCAAATTAAATGCATTTAAAAGGCATGATGGCCCTTGGACCTGGCTTTTTTAGTAGTAATTGTTTTCCAAGACATGCAAAACCTTGATAAGATGATGCAGTGAGTTTCTCTCACAATTTGGACTTGCAGAGTTGGAGGTGCTCAGCTGCTCCACAGACCCATGCGGTGCCCTGGGGCCACAAGGCTTTGGGGAGAGGTGGAAAGTTGTTCTGCTAATTCA
>QJSC01009546.1:873039-903065 GCA_003697955.1 Calidris pygmaea
AAAAAAAAAAAAAAAAAAAAAGTCAGTTTTCTGGCAACGGAAAAGGTCTTATCTGCAATTTTGTCAATTAAAAACAATTTTCAAGACAAAAGAGTGGTGATTGGATCTGATCAGACATTTTTACTCAGAACAGAGGGGCTTTTTTTTACAAATGGCAATTAGCACATTATACATCTTTTTTATTCTGAAAAAAAAAAATAATCTTACCAATAAAAAAAAAAAATCCAAGAAATAAAATCCAAACAAATTAATCCTTTTTGGAGAAGCCTCACAATTTGATGCACAGCAGTTTTTTTAGCTTTATTTTTTTTAGCTTTTTTTGCATTGCAAGGTTCATAATCTGGCCAGGGAGGTGGGCTTGCAGGGAAGACGAGGGATGTGAAGCGTCTGTATTTGATGCCAAATGTTTGGGGGGACGGCACGAGAGACAGCTCAATGGTTTGGGTCAGCTCAGCAAACCACAACGATACCCTTCCACCACCTCCAAACAGGTAATTTACAGGCATCACTGTTTCGCAAAAGGTTTTGACATTTCAGCTTTCCTTTCTGATTCCAAACGGTGACATTTCCTGCAGGGGACAAATTCACTCACCCTTTGACAGAATAATCACAGCCACCCTTTCCTTACGCCTTCCCACCAGCGCCGGTGAACTCGAGGTGGCAGGTGGGAACCAGTGCACACCCTATTCACACCAGCAAGGACAGGCCACCAGGGCAGGACGGGACGTTTTGATGGGACACAGCCTCGGTGTTGGGATTTGCTTCCCCAATCTGTTCATTGCTCGACGTTTTGTTGTGGTCTGGGGTCATTCCGAGGTCCCCAGTTTGTGCAAGTTGGAGTTGTTGCCCCATCCCATTCCTAACCCCTGCCCAGTTCTGTGTCTGTGTGCTTGGACACAGTTGCCCATGCTTTTTCTGATGTCTCTTCAGCTCTTCCCCTTAAATTCACCTGCATTTTGGTCCTCTTTCCTTCTCAAGTTGTCTGTCTCCTTGACTCTTTTCACAAGGGTTTTCATGTCTCCTCATGCCCAACCAATAGGCAACAGGATATGGGGAAGGAGAACATGGGCCTGGGTAGAGCAGGGATAGGGAGAGGGGAGGAAGGTGGGGACAAAGGGTCCAGCAGCCAGGTTGCACATCCCAGACCCTCCAAGAGGACAGCGATGTTCAGGACTGATGTGAACACTCCCATGGTCTAAGCTACAAACGTTCTCACCCCTTCCCACGCTTCATAATCTGACCTTTCTGCCACCTCCAGTGGTCTCTTTGCCCAGGTGCTTTCGATAAACACATCCAAGGAGAAAGTTCAAGAAAATTCCCATGGAGGAGGGTAGAGGGGATGAACGGAAACTTTCAGGGAAATCCTATTTAGGTCTCAGTTTGAAGACCCTGAGAAGCTCAGGTGGACCCAGCTGTCCTGGAGCCAGATGGGACTAGAGACACAGATTTTCTATTTCTTCGATCTCTTTCTCTCCCAGGGGAAATCTGAGATTTCCCAGCCCCGCAAGAGCCCATGGTGAGGTAGGCTGCACTTGTAGGTGGCTGACACGGGTCAAACTGAAGAGGTTCCCCTGTCCCCAGCTCAGTACAGACCAATAAACTGGGAATCTGAAATCTAGTGTGGAGTGCAGGCATGGCCCAGTAGCAGCTCTCCTTGCCCCTGAGAGGAAGGGACACTTCTTCCAAAATGAAATAACAGAAAGGATGGATGTTCCTCAGAGTCTTCGGGCTTATACCACACCAGCGTTTGTGTCCTGGGCAAGCCTGGGGCAGGCAACAGGGCCTGGGAGGTGACAGGGAGACTTCTGTCATCACCGCATCGCCTGAGTTTTCCTCTCTCTACACAAAGCCAAGCAGCTTCTGGATGAGGGTCACTTGATGTCCTACCTGTTTCCCCAGCACAACCATTGCACTGAGGATCGCCCAAGACTGCTCTGCCCCAGCTCCTTGCTCAGAGGCCAGAAGGGACGTCTATCTACTCGAAGACCAGCCAGGTAGGTCGGCGATGCCTTTTGCAAGGTGGTCAGCAGAGGGAGCTCAGTGGAAGCCAAGTGCAAAGCCTCCTCATGACATTTTCAACCAGGGCTCGGGACAGGAGTCCAGGAAAGGGACTGCAGGATGCCAGAGAGAGATTCATTTCCAGGAGGCTCTGGAGATTCAAACTATGCGGGCTGTGGTGGTCTCAATCAGTCTCATTAGCCTGGTCCCTCTTCCAGGATGAGATGCGATACGACAGCTTCATTTTTTATTGGGGCAAAGTTTTTGGTTTCCCAGTTGGAAAGAAGGATGAGACAGGAAGGGAGCAATTAAAGGGATCTGGGGACGTAATAAGAGGTTTGTTTGAGCCACAGGCTGACCAACGTGCGAAGGCAGCTTTGTGTCTCTTGTGATGGTTTTATCACAAGGGGGGAGCAAGGCTGGGGAAGGAGGGAGCAGATGAAATTTGCCTTTCCCCCTGCTGGAGCCAAAGCAATTTTCTGGCTGGAGTCAGGAAAAGGAAGGAGATTCAGTCCCACTTGCATGTAAAGTTTAAGGTCAGTTTTAGCAATGTTTTGACATTTCCAGGTTCCCTCGGGGTCCTAAGAATAGGAATGCCATAAATGTCGAGACGTAGACATAATTGGCTTTAAACTTTACGTGGTGATGTGGCAAATAGCCATCCCACCCTGTCTACTCTTCCTGGCCCCCAGGTTGCCCTCCATCCCTGCCAGAGGGCAGCTGAAATTCAGCTCTCCTTGGCATGAAGGAGTTAAATTTTATCCACTGCTTGGCATACTCCATTCAGTACAGAAAGGCAGGAGATGCTGCAGGAAAAAATGGACAAATCCAAGCTGAGATCATGCACAGGATCATTCCTGGGAAACCTGTCCTGGAGGTGAGAGGAGGGGAAGCTTTCTCAGCAAATTCATACACATCTGAGGAAGGAATCAGACCCTTGTTTTCATCTTTGGCTCTACCTCCCCAAAAAACCTGCTCTTTGGGAACCAAAGATGAGTGTGGGCAAAAAATGGGAAAAAGGCCATGGGGCTGGCCTGGGAAAGCCAAAGGAGCAGGGGTACTCTCAAAGAGAGATGGAAAAGGTAACTCAAGAAAGCTGAAATTCACTTTTTGGAGCTTTGCATCTCCCCAGGGCAATTTTGCAGGGACCACGAGCCACGAAAAGTTTCAGACCGTTAGCAAAAGCTGACTCCCACCCCACTCTTTTCAATGTCCCAGTTGGGGGAAAGACCAGAAGTCCCCTCTGTCCTTGGGCTGCAGTTTTGGGGAGGGAAATGCCACCCTGCCAAAGCTGCCTCTTCCCCGCACGCCTCCTGCCCCGCCGCCACCGACCCTGTCACTTCGCCAAACGGAGTGAGGATGCTAATTGCTCTGCCTGCTAATCTATTCTAATGCATGGTAATAGAAGCCGAGTTTCTGCCCTGATAACTCTCCCGGCTTATGCTGCAGAACGGCAATCCCACCGCCCGCCCCTTATCTCTGGCCCCAGGTGGGCTCCTCCCTCTATTGCCGCAATTGAACAAGCCCACCCCCCGACTCCCCCCGCGGGGCGTGGGTGCGAGGGATTTACTCCTCCATCTCCCGCCCTACAAAGCCTAAACAGCATCCCTTCTCCCTGCTTTGGGGGATTTCGTGCCCCTTTCTCCTTCCCCTCGCCCCCCCCCCCCCCCCCCCCCAAATTTCCAGAGCTGCAGGTTTTCTTGGCCGTCATAATCTTGCCTGGGGAGGGGGGGGGGGGTCCTGGATGGGGCCATCACATGCAACCTGCTCTTCTGCCTGTTCAGAGGTGGCCCAAGGACCACACCGGCTCACGCACTGCTGGGGTGCAGCCACAGACAAGCCATTTGTGTGTACACGTGTGTGTGCCCCTGTGGGCAGATCCCTGATGAGCATTTTGATGGCTCATTCAAGCCTGAGATGAACGGGAGCATTTCACATGCAAATCCCTGGAAACTTGGAGCCCGCGTGCGAGGAAGAATTAGAAATTGTTTGCTGGCACAGTGCAGAAATGAGGGAGGGGGGTCTGTGGAAGGTGGTGTGAAAATACACTCCTCAGCCGGTCCTGCTCAGCGTGACAGAAAGGCTCTGCTCCTCCCATGACAGCTGTCGTGTGAGAGAGACCTCGAGAGCCATCGAGAGAGACCTCAAAAAACCCCAACAAGCTCTGCAGCATCAGTCAGCCCCCAGAGCTGCACAACTTTGGGACGAGGACTTGGCTCCAGGTGGGTCCCAGCCTCGGGCTGCAGGTGATGGTGGCATTTCAGCCTGGGCAACTCTACTTTCATTGACTTCAGATCCCAGTGGGACCCGTGGCATGAAGTCAGGCTGCCCTGACGACCGGTGGCATTTGTCACTTCCCATATGACACTGCAAACTCTCTTGAAGCAGTGATTAGCAGCAATTGTGCTGGACAGGCACAGGTCCCTAGAAGAAATCTATTCACCGCTGTAGAAGCGGTCCGAAAAAAGCCAACACGTCTTTTTGACAGCTGGGAGGATGGATATCAACCTGCCTTCAACCACTGACCCTTTCCGACCTCCTGCAAGGGTCAAAGACACAGGGAAAGGACATCTCAGAAGCTGCAAGGGTCTCTGCTATGCTGCCCCTTAAATCACAGCCCTCTGACTCCTTTTGCTGCCGAACTAACCAGGCACAACACAAGCCTGGAAGCTAAAGGTAGGTGGAGAACCTCAAATCACCAGCGGCAGGCAGACCTCACGCACGCGAACTGCAGTCAGTCCCGAGCACCGAGGTGGTCCACAAGAAAGAAAACACAGGAATCTGCCTTGGAACCATCTTTTGCCATCTGTCCATAGGAGACGGGGCTTCAAATGAAGACGGAAAAGCCCCTGAAGATTCAGCTGAAGGCTACCTGAGTAATACAAGCTTCTCTCTCTGAGGAGGCAGTGAAATAACTTTCCCAGCCCCGAATTCACTTACAGTCATTTTAAAGAAAATTAAAAAAGAAGAAAGCGAGAGAAAGGGAACAAGGTTGCTAGATAAGGCAAGTAATTAATGAACAAAATTAGTTTTCCCAGAGAGCATCCTATCATGGCGCTTCCTATTCATGCTAATAATATTTGTGAGTGTCTTCCCCAGAACCTGGGTAGATAACACCTACGCTCTCCCGCGCTACTATGTGCTCTCCTCTGCAAGGGCTGATGCAAATAATTTGTTCAAAGGGGATGAAGCTCTTTGTTCGTGGCCTGATTCAGATGCCTGGGAACACCATCCCTGAATTCTTCATGGGAGCTTCTCTCAAGTAACTCCAGAGAAATGTATTTGGTCTTTTCCTTATCACCGTGGCCCACATGCCAAGTATCAGCTGGTGAAGAGGATGTGAGGTGCCCATGCCTCCAAAAAGGTAAAATTTGGAGTGTGTTGTTCAGAGATCAGAGTTAATCCAAATCAGTGGTCCTGAGATTTCCCCAGGAATCAGTGCCAAGGCTGCAAGTGAGACCCAGGAGCTTTAAGAGATGAGTGGGAGGCTTTGGTGCCACTTCAGCCTCACCTCTTAAAGGACAAACAGAGCAGGAAAAGTGCAAACGAGGAGCACAGCATCTGTGTTCAAGGGGATTTGGGAAGCCATGGGAAGGACACTGTAAGGGGTCCCCCCTTTTTACAGAATCACTGACTCACTGCCAGACTCAGCCAGCGTGTAATTTAATTGCTCTTTTGCTGTTAGCATCTGCTGTTCTGACTTGGGGAAGCACAGCAAGAAGAGAGGAAACATTTCCATGGGACAGACTGCTGAAACACTGTTTATTGAAACCCTCCCCTCTAGAAACCCCTTGCCCCAAACAGCTTCACCCAGAAAGGTGCAGTGAGTAGGGGATCCCGCAGAGTTTCTCAAACCAGGCTGTCCCTCCCCACTGCTCCTGTTGACTTTCATCAATATCTCCCTTTTCACGTCACTCTTCAGCTTCTTCCCTTCCCTCCTCCTCCGTCCATCTGCCCATGTCCCCCGGCGGCAGAGCCAACAGACGCTGACGTGTGCTGTAGCTCTGGTGTTTGCTGCTGGCAGAGACAGTTCTTCCCTCCGGGCCCAAACTTTCCCCGTGCTTTGCAGCAGTACGATTAGAAGCTTGAAAAAAACCACAGGACAGTACAGAGAGAATTACATCGAGCCCCCGTTGACATGAAGATCTCAAAAGGATGGTCTCCAGATGCCCTGTGGCTCTGGTTGGAGAGGAGAGGCATTCTACAAGGACAGTTAAGCCTCACTGGGGAAAAAATAAGCTGAAGAACCTCTTAGCCCAGGCTTGGGTTTCTCTGTGTGATGTGAAACCATTGTGATGGGATTTGCTGCATGAAGAAGACAGGCACGTAAGCAATTTCATCAAGTCGACCCAGATCTGGAGAAGAGAAGGTTCCAGGGAGACATAGCATCCTTCCGACACCTAAAAGAGACCTACAGGAGAGATGGGGAGGGACTCTTGATCAGGGAGTGGAGCCATAGGATGAAGGGGAACAGTTTTAAACTGAAAAAGTGGAGATTTAGATTAGACATGAGGAAGAAAATCTTCCCTGTGAGGGTAGTGAGATACTGGAACAGGTTGCTCACAGTAGTTGTGGCTGCCCCATGCCTGGAGGTGTTGAAGACCAGGCTGGATGGGGCTTTGAGCAACCTGGTCTAGTGGGAGGTGTCCCTGCCCACGGCAGAGGGGTAGAACTAGATGGTTTTTAAGGTCCCTTCCAACCTGAACCATTCTATGATTCTTTGATTCTGATTCTATGATTCAGACCATGTCTGAAGTTCCTGATTGATCTCTAGGGCATTTGTCTCTTCGGAGAAAGGAAAAAGCATGGGATGAGCTGGATGCACAGCCTTCATCAGGCAAACTATCTCATAGGTCATAAGTAAAGGATAAAATGTGCTTACATGGTAGTTTTCAGGCCCTCACATCACTGATGCACAGGGTTTTGGTCAGAGCTAGAGCTTCCCATCTACCTAAGTCAGCATTTCACCCCAACTCCAACACAAACAACAAAAATAGCCATACTCAAAGTATGCCTCATCCTGACTTCCACAGCTCAGTTCCTTCACAATGTGCACTAGGAAAGGGAATCTGGGGGGCAAAGGAACAACACAGCAGGAATTATTTTAATCTCAGTCTCACTGCCCTTCTCGGCCCAAGCCCACTCCAGCCAAAAAGTCAGAGAATAAGCTCAGTTCCCCTCCTCCTGAGGTTTTTTGTCCCTGCTGAACACCAAGAACCACATCAGCTCCCTCCACAGTGGTTGTCTACCCAGTGAGGAGAGCAACCTGGCTCTGGAGATACGTTTGGAGTTGAGCAAGGGTCCGCCCAGAACCAACTCATAAGAAACAGAAGGACCAGGACTTCAAACGACCCTAGAAATGGTCCCTACCTCATTGTTTTGCTCCTTTAACCATTCATCCAAAAGGAGGTCCTCAGGCACTGCCATACCCTACCGAGCCTGTCCTTCACTCCGTGAGGCACAGGAAAACATTCTCTGACCTGTGGCTTTGCTGGGGATCTCAACTAATGCTCCAGAGGCAAGGAAAAAGCTGTCGGCACGTGATGTATGAATTTCCCCTCCTCTGTGTGTGGCTGGAAGGGATGGGTTAAACGCTGAAAAATTGCTGTGGCGCCATGAGTGACCTCCGGCAGGCTGGGTTGTCAGACACATGGCAATAGAGCCATTTGTTATACATTCCAGGTGTCCATCTCTCACACACGTTTTCCTACTTTCCTTCCCTTTGAAAGCACGTAGTTTCTGGAGAAAACTTGCACCGTGCTCCTCTCTGGGCGATTCTGAGGCTACCGGGTGCGCAGGGTGGCCAGATTGCACGGGTGGATGTGATGGGAGTCACCATGAGAAGGTGTTATTTCTTCTGGCTGTGACAGTGCAGAGCAATGCTCTGACACATGCTGTGAAGTCGTGACAGTGTGGATCCAGTGTGGGTAAGTGATGAGAAAGGTCTGGGGATGCTGAAAGAGGTAGGAATTCAAGTGCAGTTTGCTGGTGTTGGCTCTTAGGCGTGATCCACCCATACGAGAAACATCTTTTCCCAACAAAGTACAATGATGCACAAGAGTCCAACTATACCTGCAAAGAGTAAGAGAGTCCTTCTAGACTTGAATCATAGAATGGTTCAGGTTTTAAAGGACCTTAAAGATCATTGAGTTCCAACACACTTGGCATGGGCAGGGACACCTCCCACCAGACCAGGTTGCTCAAAGCCCAATCCAACCTGGTCTTGAACCCCTCCAGGGATGGGGCAGTCACAGCTTCTCTGGGCAACCTGGGCCAGTGTCTCACCACCCACATAGCAAAGATTTTCTTCCTCATGTCTAATCTAAATCTCTTCTCTTTCAGTTTAAAACCATTACCCTTCATCCTATGGCTCCACTCCCTGATCAAGAGTCCCTCTCCATCTCTCCTGTAGCCCACTTCAGGGACTAAAAAGCTGCTATAAGGTCTCCCCAGAGCCTTCTCTTCTCCAGGATGAACAACCCCAACTCTCTCAGTCTGTCAAGAAAGTCCTTCAGGGCTCGCAGTCCTTGAGGATCAATTCCATGATGTCCAATCTAGAATCCTGGATTCAAACCAGCTGTCTTACGGGTTGGTGACTGAACTCAGGTTTTTAGTTGCATCTGGAGGGATGACTACAGTCTGGCACCGGGCGCTGAGGGGAAAACGAGGCAGCAGAAACAGAGCCCGTGGTGGGTTTGTGGTCTCTGGTGGGTTGTAAAACAGCAAGAAGACTCTTTGAGACATCATGGTTGGATCTAGAATTAGGCTGATGTTCTGCATGTAGCGAGGTGGTGGTATAAAAAGATCTTGGTTACGTGCTTATGTTGTGAAGGTAAAGGGCAGACTTGGCAATAGGCTGAAATGCTTAAGCCCCACTTCAATCATCCTGCTCAACCTGCTGAGGGAAAGCAGAAGCTGGGACATCAAATGGGACAGGTTGTATGAGTGAGGGCTCATCCTCACTCATCCCTGACTCAGTGAGACAGCAAAACCCTTCATCACTTGATTACAGTGTGGGTCTGGGCTCCACTTGTGCAGAGAGCTGCTGAGCTCAGGATGGTGCATCAGAGGAGGCTTGGACCGGTGTTTATCTCAGACTGCAGATGTGTCCTCGGGAGTATGGGTAGGTTGGCAGAGCCAGGAGACAATGGCACTTGGTGCAGGCTCCGACCCACCCCTTCCCCTGCCGTAGCCATCCCCACAGCCTGGGGTGTTAAGTGTCATTTGAATCTGGTGCAGCGCATGAGGTGAAGGTGTTATTATTCAAGTCACTGGTTCCAATGAGATTATCCAGTCTAATGGAGCAGCTTGCATGGACCTCCTCTAAGCCTGTATTTTCACTGTCAGAGAATCCCCAGTCAAGTGGAAAATTAGAAGGAGAAGGGAAGAGGGGGTTGTGGAAGGGAGAAGGGAGGGGATGATTAAGTTCTCCAGAAATTAATTCATAACTAGAGAAATGGAAATAATAACTCCCCAAGCCAATGGACAATCCCCAGCAAACACATTTCAATTTGGAAGCCAGCTTTGCTGCCGTTGCATCGTTTGCTTTCTGGCTCACGCTGCTTCATTGATTTAATTTTCCACCCAAGGTGTTGACTTTGTCCTCAGATTGTGGCTCCTGCTTTCTCCCTGCCAAGGCTTGAGCAGTTCAGAGTCCACCTCGATACCCCTGGCAGCCCAAGCCACAGAGCCCAGTGGGGAGCACTGGCTGGAAGTGAGGGTAGAGATGGAGTAATGGAATAACGGGGAAGAGAAAAGGAGGAAAGAAAGGGAGAGGAAAGGGGACGAAAGGAAGGAAGGATCTCACTTTTCAGTCCTCTTTAGATTTGTTTTTTTTTTTTCCCCAGGAAGTGGTACAAGCACTCGGCAGTTTAGAAGCTTTTGAGCAGAGCACACATTCATGCTTGTTGGAGATCACAGCCAGCACCAGCCTCTTACACCCTGACACAAAAACGCGCATCTCTCTAAGTCTGTCTTTCATATATTGTGATCCCACACACTGTGCAAGGGCAGGACAGGACTTGGTCAAAGCCTCTAGAGTGTCAAAGATGGAGCAGGCAGTTTGTTGGGTGAAACAGCTTCTAAACACAGTTGGATATTCAATTCAGAGACAGCAGGGCTCACCTCCAGGGCATCATTTAATAGCAGTGCCACATACAGCAGCTTTGTCTACGATTGTGTGAGATAGCAGACTACGGGCTCATAAATCATAGAATGGTTAGAGTTGGAAGCACCTTAAAGGTCACCTAGTTCCAACCCCCTGCTCTGGGCAGGGACACCTCCCACCAGACCAGGTTGCTCAAAGCCCCATCCAGCCTGGCCTTGAACCCCTCCAGGGATGGGGCAGCCACAGCTTCTCTGGGCATCCTGTGCCAGTGTCTCACCACCCTCACAGTCAATAATTTCTCCCTGACATCTCATCTATATCTCTCCTCTTTCGGTTTAAAACCCTTCCCCCTCATCCTATGGCTCCCCTCCCTCATCAAGAGTCCCTCCCCATCTCTCCTGAAGCCCCTTGAGGGACTGGAAGGGGCTCTAAGGTCTCCCCGGAGCCTTCTCTTCTCCAGGCTGAACCCCCCCCCCAACTCTCTCAGCCCACCCTCACAGCAGAGGGGCTCCAGCCCTCGGAGCATCTTTGTGGCCCCCTGCTGGACCTGATCCAAGAGGTCCATGTCCATCCTGTACTGAGGACTCCAGAGCTGGAGGCAGCACTGAGTGGGGGGTCTCCCCAGAGCGGAGCAGAGGGGCAGAATCCCCCCACCTCGCCCTGCTGGCCACGCTGCTGGGGATGCAGCCCAGGATGAGGGGGGCTTTCTGGGCTGCCAGCACCCGTCGCCGGCTCATGTTGAGCTTCTCATCCACCATAAGTGTTGTCCTCTGGCTTGAGTCTCAACAAACCACGTCCCCTGCTCTCAGACCCGTTGCCCAACACGGACCCGGGAAACGGCAAAACAGCAACGCAGAACTTTCGGCCCCGAGATGCCAGGACCGTGGGTTCAACTGAACGCCCAATACTGAACAAAAAAACAGGTTGGGACGTGCAGGCTGAATCGCAGCAGGGGACAGAGGATCTCCAGCAGGGAGGGCTTCCCGAGCACAGAGCTCTGCTCAGCTGCTTGGCAGGGATTGCACACACGTGCACGCCCAGCCGCCCCGAAATGGCCTTGAAACGGGGCTGGAGAGAGTTAACGATTGTTTACCTGATTCCCCAGCGCAGCTCGGGTAAAATGTTACTGCTTCCCAGAGGCACGAAATATAATTTTGCCTTAAAGGTTAATAGTATTCTACTCGCTGAGGAAAGAAACGAGTGCTCGAAAAGCTCTTTCATTAGGATCCCAGCCTGCCACGCTTCAGGTGGTACCCAGGGCGCTCACCACCAAGGGGAGCTGGTCTCCCCCAGCCCCAGCCTGCCCTCCCTCTCCTCCCTCCTGCACGGCCAGCAGCAGCAGCAGCAGCACTGTTTGCAGGAAAGATCTCTTCCCAGGGATCCACGAGTTTCTGGCACGGAATTTAAATTAAAGGCACTACTCACGACCTTGGGCAAGAGCGAGTCCCTTCCTCACGAAACGCAAAGTGACGTCCCTCTGCCTGTTGTGGGGATTTATTACCCTTACTAACAATAAATGCACCAAAAACAGAGCGGGGGGGGGTGGAAAATAAATAAATACCCAGTCCTTATGTTAAGGAGAAAGCTGAGAGTCCTCAGCAGCCAGAGGCTTCCTGGGGAGAACTGCCCTGAGCTGGTGACTGGGAAGATGCTTCGATGAGGCAGCTGTGACCTTTATGTGCTTTAAGCCTCTCCCAGAAGAAGAGGATGCTGGAAAACAAGGCTGCTCCTCGTTTGTATGTAAATACACCACGTGCTATGATCCACTTGCTTTCTGCAACCACGGTGGCTTTAGCTGGGCTCCAGACAGCCTGATCAGAGAGTGGCTGAGCAGACAGACGCTCTCTAGGTCCTCCTGGGGTGCGAGTGGCATCTCACGGTGCCTCGCTGTTGTCTGTGAAGCCTGTTTAAGGATGGGTTGTTCTGGTCCCTGGTTGAATCAGACCGTGCTGTGCATGAAGTTGCTCACATTCACGCCTCCCAGGCTGCCTCTGCATGTGAACTGGGGCTGACACCCGGATGCTGAGGGACGAGAAGCTCTTGGGGGGTCTCTCTTCAGACTTTCTTCCAAAAACGGACTAGCGCGTCAGCCGTGGGGACGTCAGGCTGACCCGAGTGGATTCGATATTGTGTTTAATTGCCAACGTGTGAGTCTGCAACACACACAAGTCTCAGAGGCCTTCTGCTTCAGTCTTTCTCCTGGTCTCTGCTGCACTTTGCCTCCCCAGGCTTAGCAGGGGTCGTGAAACAGGCTGATGGTTGCCCTTTCCCCAACTGCTACCAGAATACTCGCTGAGACAAATATAAAACACAGGGCTCTTCTCCAAGCTCCACGTCTCCCAGACTGAGGCAGGATGCCATGCCAGCACGGTGTCTCCTGAGCCTCCCAGTAGATCCATCACCTCCCCCAGCGGCTCAGGAGAGGACGCGAGCCACAAAAGGAGGCGGAGAGCTAATCCGTTTGCTATATAAAACAGCCAATAATATGCAGGACATTTCCTATTAACCACCACGCATCCAGACAATTACTCTGATTGATTCCAATCAGGTTTTACACTGCGCTTTATCCATCAGCACAAAGCTTCACTGCCTGTTAATATCATGGGGCAAACCATTCTTAATGGAGGCTGCCAAAGGGAATAGCGTCAGCATTAGCAGTCACAAGAATTGATGAAGTAAATGTGGCATTAGGACGGCTGGGGTTTTGTAGTCTCGGTATGGAAAGCGCAATAAAAAAAAAAAAAATCAGTGAGAGCATCCACACAACAGCAAGCTCACCGATAACTCGCCCTGTGTTCCCAATAAATTTCTCCTCTGATGGGAAGGACTGAAGAGATACCTGGAGATGTATGTCTTCTATAACCAGGATTATTACACAGGCGTGATACTAATGTGATGGATGGATGGATGGATGGATGGATGAACAGACGGACAGACGGACAGAAAGACAGATGATCTGGTTCATTCTGGAGCTGGGATTGTTCAGCCTGGAGAAGAGAAGGCTCCGGGGAGACCTTATAGCGGCCTTTCAATACCTGAAGGGTGCCTATAGAAGAGCTGGAGAAGGACTCTTTGCCAGGAAGTGTAGTGATAGGACAAGGGGAAATGGTTTTAAATTGGAAGAAAAAAGATTCAGATTAGATATCAGGAAGAAATTTTTCACTACGAGGGTGGTGAGACACTGGCCCAGGTTGCCCAGGGAAGCTGTGGCTGCCCCATCCCTGGAGGGGTTCAAGGCCAGGCTGGATGGGGCTTTGAGCAACCTGGTCTGGTGGGAGGTGTCCCTGCCCAGGGCAGGGGGGTTGGAATTGGATGATCTTTGAGGTCCCTTCCAACCCAAACCATTCTATGATTCTATGATTCTCTGCCTGCCTTTTTTCTGGCACTGGGAACTTTTTCCCTTCTCTCAGCTCGAGTGGAAAGGCTGTCACCTTTGAGGCTGCTCTTTTTAACATGTTTGCAGTAGACACGATGATCAAAAAAGAAGGCTGTTGGAGGGCTTTATGGCAGTGATTGTCCCCCTGTACTGGGCACTGGTGAGGTCACCCCTCGAGTGCTGTGTCCAGTTTTGGGCCCCTCACTACAGGAAAGACATTGAGATGTTGGAGCATGTCCAGAGAAGGGCAATGGATCTGGTGAAGGGTCTGGAGAACAAGCTTTATGAGGAGCAGCTGAGGGAGCTGGGGGTGTTCAGCCTGGAGAAAAGGGGACTTAAGAGAGACCTTATCACTCTCTCCGACTCCCTGAAAGGAGGGTGTAGGGAGGTGGGGGTCAGTCTCTTCTCTCAGGTAACAAGCAACCAGACAAAAGGAAATGGCTTCAAGTTGTACTAGGGGAGGTTTAGGATGAATATTAGGAAAAATTTCTTCACCTAAAGGGTTGTCAAGCACTGGAACAGGCTGCCCAGGGAAGTGGTGGAGTCACCATCCTGGAGGTATTTAAAAGACGTGTAGACGGGGTGCTGAGGGACATGGTTTAGTGGTAACCTGGCAGTGTTTGGCTGATGGTTGGACTTGATGATCTGAAGGGTCTTTTCCAACCTAAATGAATCTATGATTCTATGAATATAAGGAACACAGAGGTGTCGATGAAATTTAGAGACATTAACCAAATATTACCTTCTCCAGAAGGGTAGGAGAATTATTTTTGCCCCTCTTCCCTTCCCTAATGCAAAAAATCACTGTGCAAGGGAGAATAAGGTTGCACAAGGAGGATGCTGTGAGGCAGAAGCAGCAAGAACAACTGAACCAGGAACTGCCATTAAAAAGCTACAACCCCCAGATACATCATGGGCACGTGAAGGAAAGAGGTATCAGTGTGGAGAAGCAATCATCCCTGGAGCTCCTGTTTGCATCGAAGCATGCTGACGTGAGTTTGCATAGCATTTGAATACAGTGAGTGTGTGAGGTGCGTATATACACATACACACAACGTATACAAAGACATCTACCTAGCTATGTAGAGAGAAGAGAGTACACCCTCAGCCATCAGCACTGAAAAAAAGCACCCTCTGAAGAGGGTGAGAAAGGAAAGTCACCATGGAGGACTCTGCATAGTGAGGGCAACTGGCTGAGAAAGTTGGGGTTGTTCAGTCTGGAGAAGAGAAGGCTCTGGGGAGACCTTAGAGCAGCATTTTAGTACCTAAAGGGGGCTACAGGTGAGATGGGGAGGTACTCTTTATCAGGGAGGGGAGCGATAAGTCGGGGGGTAATGGTTTTAAACTGAAAAAGGGGACACTTAGGTGAGATCTCAGGAAGAACTTCTTTGCTGTGAGGGTGGTGAGACAGTGGCCCAGGTTGCCCAGAGAAGCTGTGGCCGCCCCATCCCTGGAGGGGTTCAAGGCCAGGCTGGATGGGGTTTTGAGCAACCTGGTCTGGTGGGAGGTGTCTCTGCTCATGGCAGGGGGGTTGGAACTGGATGATCTTTAATGTCCCTTCTAACCCAAACCATTCTATGATTCTATGGACAACCAGTTCCAACAACCACTGCTGAAATCACTAGAGCCCTCCCAACCCCAGCAAACACAGGCACTATCTGTCCCCACGGAACCAGCAAATTAGTGACACAATACCGCCCCCGCCCCCCCAAAAAAAAAAAAAGTTTTGGCCGTAAGAGCCAGTTCCACCACTCTTACCCATTCAATCAGAAAACCTAAAATCAGGACACATGTCCAGGTCACTCCCTCCATTCTGCGTATGTTTTTCAACCATCTTCTACATGCTGTTTTCCATTCCTCTCTTACACACCTTATTGATGTGTTTCTGCCTCTTCTATTAGGAAAGGTACTCCACAAGCAAATGAATCCCCGTGTCAGGGATTTCCCTGATGGCCCTCTCAGGTGACGGGTTACTGCCAGTTCACTTCCAACGAGCCACACTGAGAAACACTGTCCCACTGCAATCCTCCCTCCACTGACCTGTTAATTGCTTTACCTGCAATATGTGGATTTAGCTACTTTGGCCATAATGATGACTTGCTCCTGCTATCAAATAGAACTTATGGGCAATGGGGAGGTAACTAGCTGGGGAGTTGTTCTTGCCCCTCACACAGCTGAATGGGTTCCAGTATGGATTAAAATCTCAGTAGCACTGTATCTGCTTGTATTTTGAGTTCACTGGAACTACAAAGCACCAGCACTACCGTAAACTAGACCTTGATCTCCAGGGGATGTTTGCAATTCCCTCTAGAAACTCTCTTCCCCCAACACCAACTTTCTGATTAGTTTTTTTCCCTGACTTGATCAATTTTCCGCATCTTTTTGCCTTTCTAAGTAGGAAAAAAAACCAAACCCCAAAACACTTCCGAAGTGATATCAATAGCATCCCTGCAAAATACCTTTGACCAAAGCCCTGAGTTATTTTATCAGATGTCGAAGAGAAAAAGGAATGGAAAACAGCCCAGAGCACTGATCGGAAAACCTGGTTCAGCTTATTAATTTGAACACCTGGCATTGGCTGTCTTGTGCAGCAAGGTCCATAATATGGATTCCAAATAATTAGAGGAAGGTCATGGGCAGGTACAGACCTTCTGCCTTCACTGAAGCAGCCAGCTCAGGCACACCGGGTGGGGGATGCTGACCTCAGATGTATGCAGAGGCCTCGTTTCTAGTCAATGATTCAATATCTAATTAAAGTAGGCGCAAGCACCCGTGTAGTAATTTGTTGGCGTTGCTCTAAAGAAGCATCAGTTGGACCAGGGTTTTGTGAGAGAGCAAATCCCTATTCCCACCCAGCAATATCCTACTCTCTGGTCTGCAAACAGCCCCTGGGACACCCCCCCCCCGAAATACAACTGTTTCTCTTGTGTTTCTGTAACTACCTTGAACCGTTCCTTCCGATTTCATGGATACACTGATATTTAAAGGGAAGAATTAAGGATTTCTGTCTGAGACCTTGCAAAGGAGGAAAAGGATGAACTTGGAAGATCAGGCAGACACAGACTATGTCCTTCCCTAGACACAAGACACGGGAGCTGCCCTTGTAATGTGGGATGAAAGTCTGTGCTACCGGTTACAGGGACTGTAGGGTGCTGGGTGACACAGCCAGTCAGAGCCAATTTCTATCCTGTTATCTGGGTTATTTGTTGGTTTGTTGTTTTTTTTTTTTCTTTCCAGCTTTCCTCCATCCCTTCAGACAAAGCTCAATCTCAGTTAGTGTTTACTTTATAGATTTCTGTCCTTACTTTCACACTCAAATCATTAGCAATTATCACATGCAAAGAAAGGGGATCCTCAGTACCAAGAAGTCGATGTCTGGAGGTAGCTGTGAAAGAGGAGCCAGCAAAAGCAGCAGCAGCAAGTCACAAGAAAATTAGCTTGTTAAAATAACTCTTTCCCTATTCCCAGTCTGACCAGAATGGATGCCAACCAACTCAGCCAGTCTATCTGTCCCAGAGCTCACAATGGGCACAGCTCTCGCACGACATCAATATTCAGGTATTTCACAAACCTAGGAGGAAATAAGTCTCAGATCCAGAAGGATCCATTCAGTAATTCCCTGCAGACTGCGTGTAGCTCAGGGATTTCTCCACCCTCTTATCTCTCACGACCTTGTCACAATGACTGGCAGGTTGGATTTTAGACCAGCTTGTGGCTGTGACATTGACACACCTCACGCTGGAATCGTTTAGATGAACAGATAAAGTTGTCATTCAAAATCCATCCTTTAAGCATCACCCATCACACATCCAGAGGAAATCAATAAATCCTGGACATGTCCTCCCTGTATGCCTGGAAGAAGTAAAACTTCTGAGTCACCGTGTTTCCGAATGGAGAACTTGAGATCTGCTGGAGAAACATCACTTGCCCATCGTGCCTCAGCGGGCATTTTCAAGGGAAACCAGGATCCTGATGCCTGGTCCCCAGAGAAAAGACCATTTCATAATAGACTCACCATGACAACCCCGCTACAAACTTCATCAGCTGCAATCAAAGGCAAGAAAACAAAGGACGAGACGGAGGGAGACAGCAAAAATGACTGACTCGAGAGGAGCTGAGCACACATTTTAATGGGTATTTGGACTCCCCGCTGCGGCTGCTGAAAGGCTTCTGCAACGATCTTGGCTTCCCCTTCATGCAGTTACTGAGCTAATCAAACACAATTCAGCCCGGCGCTGGACTCCTGTCCAACAAAAGCCGCAGCTGGTGAGAGGGAGATGGAGTTTCTGAGCAGGACCACAGGGTGGCTTAATGGAAGAGAAGCCCCCGCTACAGGCTGCATGGGGCAACTGCCAAATGTCATCTTGCTCCAACTACGTGTTGGAGCCAAAGCCAACTCCAAGGCTGGCTGGGCAGGCTGAAGAGCAGTTCAGTAACTACACAGAATCATAGAATCATATAATGGCTAGAGTTGGAAATGGCCTTAAAGATCACCCACTTCCACCTCCCACCAGACCAGGTTGCTCAAAGCCCCATCCAGCCTGGTCTTGAACCCCTCCAGGGATGGGGAAGCCACAGCTTCTCTGGGCAACCTGTTCCAGTGTCTCACTACCCTCACAGGAAAGAATTTCTTCCTGGTATCTAATCTAAATCTCCCCTCTTTCAGTTTAAAACTGTTACCCCTCATTCTATCGCTCCCCTCCCTGATCAAGAGTCCCTCCTCATCTCTCCTGTAGGCCCCTTTAGGGACTGGAAGGCTCCTCTAAGGTCTCCCCGGAGCCTTCTCTTCTCCAGGCTGAACAACCCCAACTCTCTCAGCCTGTCCTCATAGGAGAGGTGCTCCAGCCCTCTGATCATCTTCATGGCCTCCTCTGGCCCCACTCCAACAGGTCCATGTCCTTCCTCTCTCAGGTCTGCAAAGGGCTTCCAGACACATCCTGGCTGGAAGGGCACGGCAGAAATACTCATCACACTCAGCCTATATCAACTGCACGGGTCGGGGGACCTTCATTTAAGAGATGTGCAAACTCATGGTGAGAGGCCATTGAAAACACAGGGACACAAAACCAGCCGTAAACAGCTCAGTCCAAACATCCGTAAATAACCACTCATTCCGTCTCTGACTCCGGTAGCAGAAACTTGGGTGGAAAAAATAATAAAAAAGAGATTACAGAGTGAAAGTTCCCTTGGTTTAACCTCCCACCTTCAGCACGCAATGACATGGGGACTGCCCGACCTGGAGCCAGCAATGATGTCACCGTATTGAACAGCTCTCCACAGATCTTTCTTTCATTAATTTGTCTAATTGCTTTCCAGACAGTTGTGTTTCTGGCCTCTGTTAATGTGCTTCACAATGTTGCGCAGATGAATGATACATTATATGAAAATGTCCTTTCTTCTGTTTATTTTTAATATTCCACTTGATAATCTCCTATAAAGTTCCCTGGATCTTGTGTTATGAGAAATGGTGAGTAATCATCCCCTATTCACCTTCTTCATTACACTCACGATTGTCTGGGTGTATTATAGCCCTCTCAGTCATCTCTCTTTTAAGATGAAAATTGCCAAGTCATACAATCTCTCCTTGTATAAAGATCGTTAGAAACCCGTGTTCCTGCTTCCCACACTTCCCACCGCATCCCTGGGTCGACTATATTCATTTTAACTCTACGTGATCCAAAGTGCCCGGTGTGGGAGAGCACCACGGATGTCCACGTAACGATCCTCTCTGTTGCGCTCTCCATTCATTTCCAAAATATGCCTCTCAAATTGTAGGTATTGTTTGGGGTTTGTGGACAAGTGCCGAGGCTGACTCCACCACCTCCTTCACTGCAGCCGGTCATTGAACACCTGAAGGTACAGCCTCCTGCTACCACCCTTGGTTAACCCTCCGTGCATCAGACCTGAGCTACACTATATTGCCCTGACACTCAAGTTTCTATATTCCTCCTACAGGTCCTTGCAGACCTTTTTGCTTTTGACAAGTCTGAAAAACCCTCTCTTGCCAGTTACTTTTTCTGCTTCACCCTTTGCCCATTTTTGGCTCATTTATAAATACGCCAAACACTCTCAGCAGAGATTCCCATGGGACCCCCCTGGGTATACCTTCCCTCCATCATAACCCTTTATTCCTGATCTTTATTTCCCACCTTTGAACTGGTCACTAATCTGTCAGAAGACTCTTCGTCCTGTCCCGTGACAGCATAGTTAAAGTTCTTTGCTATGGGAAAAATATAAATTCCTCTGTACTAACCACATCATCCATATCACATGGACTTTGATTTATTTAAAGAACAATAATTGACTCGTGACACCCACCGCCCTCCCCCAGCACGTCATGTGCTTTTTTTTCCCATGTATTCTTAATAATGGTTCAACTAAATTGACAGGTAAAAAAGTCAGATTTCTGGATCCTAGTTCTTGGACCCTTCATGAGTCCAACTTAAAAAAAAAGAAAAAAAGATGGTGTGTTTTCCATCTTTCATTTCTTCAGCATCAAGGCTAATATAAGTAATGAGGTGCACAACAGATTTAATAACGCAGCAATTTCATATCAGAGTTTCTTTAGGATCTTTCAGTGAATATCACTTTCATGCTCGAAAAGCATTTTCTACTAAACCTTTAGTGGCAACCACTTCAGACAGCTCGTGCCCTTTAGAAAGTAAACTTCCGGGGGAATCCTGTTAAATTTTAATCATTCATTTTTATGAGGTTAGCAATGTGTTTCCTATGTGGGTTGCCTTACAATTGTTTTGCAATTCACATGACAGAGTTAGTGATCTTTTTATTATTTTTTCCCTTTGAGTACAACTTCCAGGTTTGAATGGTGCCTCTTTACCTTGTTGTTTAAGCAGGCACTTTTAAATTTTACCATCTTTCAGGTCTTTTTTTTCATAGGTCATATAAATTGACAATAAACCTCTTATATGATGTCTTTATGCAGTCTTCAGGATACCATAAAGCACTTTTACCCTTGTGGCTGCTCCTTTTAACAAGCTTCCTCGTTTTTTATGTTGTTTCCGCTTTGAAGTTGAACTTCACTGTAATTTTTATTTTTTTTTTATTTTATTTTGCTCCTACAGGATGCCAAATTTGAGGACTGTGTGGTCAGTCTTACAGAACAACACATTGATAGCCGTGCCCTGCAGCATCCCTTGCGAGTAAATCCTATGAGTAAATCCAGGTTTGTTTCTCTTCCAGTGGGTTAACGGGGAACAAGCTCCAAGTGTTGTGACATTTGCTCGGTGCATACGAGGCCACTTGAAGTCTCTCATTACCTTATTTTCTGCCCTCCCAACCTTTTGGATTTCTCTCAGCGTGTCGCAGTGGCTTTCACCATCTTCAAGTGGTCAATAAACCAGCCTTCGCAACGTTCCCTTCCCTAGGGATCCCTTGTCACTTGTGCACAGATTGACCCTATTTTCTTTCTTTGATTTTACATTTTCTTTAACATAAAAGCCCTTTCTTCACCATTTTGGCTTCCTCTATTGTTCCTGTGTGATTTATGCCACAGACTAGCTTCCTTCTAACAAGGTTTTGGGCTGTGTATCCTATTAGCATCTTCATTTAAAGCAGACTACTAGCATGCGCTCAGGAGCAAGCATATATTTAATTTTGTCTGATTGCCTATTTTCACATGCCCTGATTAAAAGGGGAATTTTATCAAGTTCTAATCCAACCAGTTTTCAAGACATATTATGACTTCACCTTTAAACAATGAGTTTCAACCTTCAAAATTTCTTTCTCCTCTAATTGTTATTTCACTGGCAACAGCCAGGTTCCTTCCTGTGTTGGCTCCCATACTTTGAAAATGTTTCCTTATTCCTTATAAACTTCTCCTACTATGTTTTCTTAACTGTGCATCGAAACACTGTCCCTGTGCCTGATTTTGCTTTTGAGAAAACGTTTCTATAAAAGTCTTGATTTTTAGCTTGTTATCTTAACAGCTTGTGCCTTTCCTCCAGGATTTCCTTCCTACTGTCTCCTTGCAATTGAGAGCTGTGGTTACCTCCCATTAGTATATTAAACAATACTAGGAAACATTCCCTGATCCTGAGGTCAAATTATGTGGTCTGATGACATTCATACTGTTAAACTCTATTAACTTCCAAAACACCTAGTGGAAATCGTCCCTGACCCATTTAATTCCCAAGCATGTCTAGGAATTGTTTGAAGGAGCAATAGCTGGCCCAAGCCAAACTATTTTCTATCAACTTAGGGGGCTAGAACACGTCTCTTACGAGGAAAGGCTGAGGGACTTGGCTCTTTTTAGTCTGGAAAAGAGAAGGCTGAGGGGGGATCTGATCAATGCCTATAAATACTTAAAGGGTGGATGTCAGGAGGATGGAGCCAGTCTTTTTTCAGTGGTGCCCAGTGACAGGACAAGACATAATGGGAATAAATTTGAACGTAGAAAGTTCCATCTAAACATGAGGAGCAATTTCTTTCCTGTGAGGGTGGCAGAGCCCTGGAACAGGCTGCCCAGAGAGGTGGTGGACTCTCCTTCTCTGGAGATATTCAAAACCTGCCTGGATATGTTCCTGTGCAACCTGCTCTGGGTGACCCTGCTCTAGGGTCATCTAGTCTCCCTAGAGCTTATGGACACTAGAGGATCTCTAGAGGTCCTTTCCAACCCCATATCATTCTGTGATTCTGTGAACTTTGTAGCACAGCTAGCTGTCTTCCAGCGCCTAATAACATTCCCTGGAGTTGTTTTATTAACTACTACAAATATACATTATAGGGACCAACAGAACAGAACCCTTGTGCCAGAGCGGCTGAGGAAGTTCTCTGGGGTCTACTGACTGTATTGAATAAATCCCTTGTCTAGGGAGCTCAGAAGTCAGCTCACATACCTAAAGATTGACCCATAGACATCTCATATATGTTTCCATCCTACGGAGATACGCGTGTCTGTCCACCAATGCAGTGACCCTGTGCCTGCTCTGGAGTCCCTCCAGGGTTATGCCAACGTAACCCTGACCAGATTTTCTGCTCTGTTTGTGTCCCTGTTGTTGGGAAAAGTGAGCTACCCTTCATGGCAAGTATCCCAAGGGGGTTGTTGCAGGAGTGACAGACGGGCCAACAAATTCCCATCTACTTTCCGAGAGAAGTTTCATCTGCAAATAGTTCTGACATGACAGAGACAAGTTGCTCTTTCAGATATTTAAAGGTATGGCATAACACTGCTTGGCCTTAATTTTGGGCTTCAGCAAGCTATTGATTTTTTGGTTCTTTATATTATGTTAATGATGTCGTGATCATACCAGAGCAGCAGTGAACTCCCATAAAGCTCCAGAGTGCAATATTTAATAGATACTGTTAGTATTAATTGATTTTGCTGTAATTCATTCTACACATGTTTTCACTCTTAAGGGTTTGGGGGTTTTTATTAATGGTAAATTCCCTAAACATTCAGGCAGAGTGAAAAGTCAAAGCATTTACTTCTCCTCTTGGTTTTTAATTTGGGAGTGGGGGTAGTGGGGAAGGCTGTCCTCTCCAGCTTACCCCAATCGATAGCAGATTAAGTATAACACTCAATAACTGAACTGATGTGTTCCTGAGCAGCTCAAGAGGCAGCCAAATTATATTTTGTCAATTGGCCAGGTGACCTTATGCTCTGTGTCTCCTCTCCTTCCTTTCTCCCCAACCCCTCCAGATCCTCCCTCAGTTAAAGGCAGGAAGGAATCCTGAAGGCCATTTTTTTGCTTTCAGCCCTTGAGAGCACAGAAGGGACCAGAGAACAGAGACCCATTGTTGCCCTAACAGTACTAGTAAGAATTAAGCCCCGACCATGCAGAAAATCACATTCATCTCCAGGTATTCTGAGACCCTACCCAGAAAGATTGTAGAATTCAGATCCGTACTGGAATAGATTTTATGAGACAATAGGCTTAAGATGGAAAAATCATTCTACTTCCTGAGTTACTCACACACTCAAAAGTTACTTGCAAGCTTGTTTGCAGGATTTGGACTGGGTGAAAATGAGGAAGGGATCAGACTGATTTGCTCTCATCCTCGGTTGCAGTTTCTCTTCTCCCTGAGAAAAGCTCAGAGCTAAAGCTCTTGGCAAGCATCCCAACGTCATCCTCCTACCATTATTAACCGGCTGGCTCTTTAGAGATGCTGGATGGAAGAGGGCCAGGGAAGACTGCAAGGAGTCAAGAAAAGCCACCTCTGGCCCAGCCACATCTCAATGGTGGCTCCGACAGAGATGCTCCGCTCTGATAACTCCTTATCAGGCCAGGCAAGCTCTAAGAGACAAGGAATAGACAAAATAGGGAAGTGTTATCTGAACTGAAATCCTGCCCCCTTGCCCTGCACAAAATAATCCAGTGCTCATTTGGCAGGGCTGGCTGGAAAACGTGTCCCTTCCAAGCGCTGCTGGAGGCAGGACGTGTCTGGCTGCCTGTTCCCAGCTCCTGGGGTGCCAAGGGAAAGGACAGCTCGTGGGGGTTCCTTTCCCTCTGCTGCAGCTGAGAAAGTCTGCAGGCAAAAGTTGCACCTCTTTGCAGTGAAGGTTTGAGTCTGCAACAAAACAAAAGGAGTCCTTTTCTTGTGGTGTTCGTGTGGCCATCTCCCCATCTCAGCCTTGAGCCATGGAAGTGGGACCCAGTTAATACAAGTGAGAGACTAAAGAGGCCCTTTTCCTTCTCCATCCAACTTTGGGCAAGGCTGTGTTTCAAAAATCTGAAGCATCTTGGCCTCCCTTCTACTCCTGCTACTGGGGATCGGAGGGAAGGGAGAGAAGATGCAATTGCAACCAGAGGACAGCCCCTCGTGAAGACTGGATTCCCCAGGTCCCCAAAGGGCTGGTACCCACTGTCAGCAGGCACCACGGTACCTCTGCATGGCTTGGTGCATATCCTGGCTGGGTTTTGCATTCCACTCCTGTTTGCAAGAGAGGGAGAAGGTCTAAATGAGGTCCTGCTCTACCTTTTCCTGACAGCTAAACCCTTCTGCCTTCATTCCCACACCTAGGAATCATGCAAGGATGGAAACAGGAGAGAAACAGCCACATAACCACCACCACCTCCCCCCAAAAAACATGCACTTAGCATCTGCACCAAGCGAACAAGGGAGAAGCCTTCCAGGCATGGGTGAGCTAGATTGAGATTATTTTCTTAACATGTCTCAATTAAAATGTAGATCTCCTTTACTGCCTGGGGCCAGAGGGGCAGGAGGCATTGGAAATGAGATACGGGAGGGAGAAGCAAGACTTTTCTTCATTCCTCACTGCTTTAACCCTTTTGGTGCCGCTTCTGCTCTAGCAGCCAGACAAGGGCACAGGGTGATCTGGGCACATTCTTTCATTTCAGCAAGGAACTACACTTGCCAGGTCTGCTAAGGCTCCTTCTGCTTTAATTAAACAAGCTCAAACCTTACTCAGCTACTGGTGAGATGAAATTATTATCATCATGCTTAATATCCAGTACTGTATGGGACCCTGCAGTCATCAAGTTGAGCTCCATCCAGGACTCCTGCAAGCTACTCCTGTCCAAAGGGTTTGAAGGCTTTGGACCTCACAGCATCCTGTGAGGTGAGGAACTGCTACTCCTCTCCTCCAAATAAAGGGCTAAACCAGACTGGAGTTATTGGAAATTGGGCATTGTTTGGTATAGATGAAGTTTCCCCAATAGCTACTAGAAGAAACCGGCTTTTCCAGGGGGCAATTCACCCCACCGCCTTCAACGTCTCAGGGTTACAATGAATGTGCTCAGAAAAGTCCTTCACTGGCTGCTGAGACAAGAAATCCAGCAGCAAATGAAATAAATCTCATCCTAAGTAACTTGGCCAAAAATCACAGAAGGTACCTATAGCAGAGCAGGGAAATAAATGCTGCTCTCCCTTGCCTGAGGAAAATTCTGTAAGCAGTGCATCATGCTGGCATCCCTATCTAAACGTACCAAGGGCTCCAGAACTTGTTTTTCCCAGTCAGAAACTGTCCCAGATATTATCTTACAACACTGCCTCAGAACCTTCAGCCCGCACCAATTCCCACTTCCTCGTGTTATTCACAATCTCTCCAATCCCTTCAGCCGGGTTCAGCAGAATCATCCTCCAGCTCTTCTACTCTGCCCCAGCAGAGCCTTCAGCATTTCTGCTCCCCCTCAATGTATTTCGCCATCCTCGACTTTCTCTTTAGTCATTGCCATTAAGATAATCAACAAAAAAGACGCGCTGATTGCTGGTGCAACTTCCTAGGCAGGAAAACAATCAGTGGAGGAAAATAATCAGAAATCTGCATTCTCCCCATTACCAGAGGCTGGTGTGGGCTGTGTTATAGAACCCAGCCATACCTGCTTGCAGTGGGGCTGCCCCATGCCCCTACAGAGCACAAAGAAGCCCTTAGCCAAGGGCAGAAGAAATTCACAGCCAACACGTCTGTTCTTCACTATGAATTTGGCCTCCCCTGCAGAAGGATGGCAAAAAAAACATGATTTTTTTTAATATCCTGGTTTCTTAGATCCAGCCGTGTTAACCATTCTGGTCCAGATCTGGCTCCAGGGATGAGACTCTATTAAAAATGTACCCCTTACCTCTGGCAGAAATTAATTTAGTCCAATCAGTTGGGCATTGGAACAGGAGACAAGAACTGTTGTTCCATGTCCTGATATATGTACAACTGCAGCTCTGGCAATGCCCTGTTCTTCCCTGCTCTCCAAGGTGGGTGAGCTGCAGGTGACACCCATGCTTGCTCTTCACTACTGGGACAGCTGGAGGGCTTCATCTGCAGGATGTTTTACTTGACTATTGTGTTGTACACGAGCAAGGGAGTTCTATATCTCCCCACAAGGCCAGAGATCAGGCTGTTGTCTGGTTCCTGTAATTCAGGGAGCTAAAAACATCCGTGTCTGCCTTGGTAGAGGGTTCCTGCTATTGATAGTATGCTATTCAAAAGCTACTGAAGGACATATCTGAAGTGGAAAACGACGGAGGACAAGATGTTCAAGAAAACAGAATGATTTGTTGCTCAGATCCACTCACCAAATAAAAGAAATATGTATATTGCTGGGAATAGGAAGAAGAGACTACGCTCATAGCAAAGCAAGGAGGATCCCACACACAAAAAAAGAAAAGCCTCACAGCAGGATGAGATAATTAGCTTCAACCTCAGAAGCTCCTGTGAACTCATACAACCTGCCTCCAGGACCACAGTACTACAGGGAAGGCAGAGAAAATCTCCCTGGTCCAGAAGACAACTGGGAAAGGACCTGTGTCTGCAGCTCTGCTTGGGGGAAGGAGTGCAGTGGGAGGTGGGAGCAACAGGGAGAATGAGGGGCTGGAGGCACACGTGCTGGTGGCACATGGGGATGTTTAGTGGCAGGTCTCTGAACAGAGGAGTGTGCCACAGAAGACGATGGCATGTATTTATGGGTAGGGGTATGCGGATCCATGGGTAGGATCCTTGCAGGTCCAAGTCTTTCGTGGAAGACTTGTAAGGAGTGAGACTGGTCATGTTCCAAAACCCTGACCTAGATTTGGCCACCCCGAGAATATGTGGGGAGAGGACATCCCTAGCTGAGACTGTGCCCTATTTTATTGTCCGCACACAGGGGTCTAATGTCACTTGAGATGTCTTCAGGACCCCAGCTGGTGCTCATCTTAACCTCCAGAGGGGATGGGTCTCCAGCGGACTCTGTCATATTTTCCAGTCCCAGATAAACACCTCGGATATCCCAGGCACTCCAGTTGCAGCAGACAGCATGGACGACCAACTGATTTGACTTCCTTGCACAAATAAAAACATCTATATTTCAAATTCTCCTTGTACATTCTCCGTACACCTGTATATAGGCACCTGAATTAAGTCCTTATGTTCCTGCTCCATATCTAGGTTTTAAATTGAAAGAGGGAAGATTTAGATTAGATACCAGGAAGAAATTCTTTGCTGTGAGGGTGGTGAGACACTGGAACAGGTTGCCCAGAGAAGCTGTGGCGGCCCCATCCCTGGAGGGGTTCAAGGCCAGGTTGGATGGGGCTTGGAGCAACCTGGTCTGATGGGAGGTGTCCCTGCCCAGGGCAGGGGGGTTGGAACTGGATGATCTTTAAGGTCCCTTCCAACCCAAACCATTCTGTGATTCTATGATTCTATGCCACCCAGCAGTGTGTAGTGTCCCAAAGCAAGGTCAATGCTGAGATGTCAAAGGTGTGTCCCCTGTCAGGGAATCAGCATTCAGGAGGTCCTCCAGAAGGTCCCCAGGTACCACTGAGCACCGTTCTTTCTTTCTCATTGCATGTCCTAGCACATGAGACACACCTCTTAGCCCATGGCTGACCATGTGCCGTTTCACATCATAAAAGAAGAAACCCCAGAGATATTTCTCTGCAAAGGCTGAACTTTCTGCAATGCTAAACCTGAGCTGCAAATGTTTCTGTGATGGAGACAAATCCCAAGTAGGACACCTAACTCACAGGGCTGCATCAGGAGAAAGCTT
The DNA here is from genome assembly GCA_003697955.1 of Calidris pygmaea. Taxonomy (NCBI): domain Eukaryota; kingdom Metazoa; phylum Chordata; class Aves; order Charadriiformes; family Scolopacidae; genus Calidris; species Calidris pygmaea. The sequence goes on from QJSC01009546.1 coordinate 900,959, forward strand.
CTGCTGGAACTCAGTGCACAAAGTAATTATCTTCCCACCCTCCCCCTTCTGCCCTCTAGCAAAATAAGCTAATCAAGGAAGAAGGTTGTTATCAAAACACATTTACCACACGCCTGCGTCTTACGGTCCACAGTGCCCAGTGCTGTCCCCGAGTTGCCTCAGGCAGGTACGGCCACCGAGATAATCTACCTGTGAAGGGCACAGCTCTGCCCTGCACTGCTAGGTAGACCAGAGCAGGAAAAGTGCTCCCAAGAGGGACATGATGGCATCTAGGGAACGGAAGGACATCAGCAGTGATGGACACACAACGTGTAGATACAGCGATGGTCCAGCTCTCCAGGACTAGTGATCGGCCGTTCCTCTCAAAGGGACAGGGCTGGTTCAGAGAGGTTTACTCAATGTCATCACCCACCTGCAGTGAAATGGGATTCCCAGGAGCCTTTGTTTCACTTGGGGCTTTATCACCATCAATAGGTATGCTCCCTGTCCCAAGAATTTCCTCCTGCTCTCTGGACTAAGAGCCCCGATCTCATTTCAAAAGGCCATTGGAGAGCTGTCACATTTGGGGCTATTTCCTCTGCTCCAAAGGAGAGGCAATGCCGAGGTGTGAAATGATGGGTACTTTAGCTATACCTCAGCAGACAGATTAAAGATTATCTGGGCTCAATGCAGAATGCTTAATGGGCCAATGTCACTCCTCGGAGCCCCCCTGCTGCGCGCTCCCCTCTGTGAGAAGGCTGAAATGCCGTCTCCAGTTTCGATAACTACCTGAGAAGAAGTGGGAATCACTCTGTGCCAAGGCCAATTGTGGGAAGATGACTCCACTTTCCCTTGCTATCAGATGGAGAGGTTTCACAGGCCATGTGCAAGGCTGCCTGAGCACCAGCTGTGGCCAGGGAGGAGCCAAACACCAAGCGGTGTTTGGAGACAAGGCAACTTGACAGCTGGGTCACTCCTACCTTTGCCACCATGAAATGGCAGTGCCAATCAACTGATTGAAGGCTTTCAAACCAAATGAAAGATTTCAAATTTCATGCAATTATTTCCCCCCCACCATCATTTATGCTTTTCTCCACATTGTGTACCAACAGCATGGATCTGGCAATCTCCTGGACAAGCGAAGACTGAGGGGAGACTTTATTTATCTTTATAAGTATCTAAAGGGTGAGTTGAAGGATGTTGGAGCCGGACTCTTTTCAGTGGTTTCCAGCGATAGGACAAGGGGCAACGGGCTCAAGCTGGAACATGGGAAGTTCCATTCAAATATGAGAAAAAACTTCTTTACAGTGAGGGTGACGGAGCACTGGAACAGGCTGCCCAGGGAGGGTGTGGAGTCCCCTTCTCTGGAGAGCTTCAAGACCCACCTGGATGCAGTCCTGAGTGATGTGCTCTAGGCATTCCTGATTTAGCAGGGGAGTTGGACCAGATGATCTCTAGAGGTCCCTTCCAACTCTGACAATTCCATGATTCCATGATTCCTGTTGCAATGAGAAACATCCCCAGATACCTCAGACACACAGGGGTAGGGACCATAGCAACTGAAGCAGCTCTGAGCTCCCCCTCTGATGGGCAAGATCAGCCCAGCCAGGTGCAAATTTCCAAGGCAATGCAGGATTTTAGCTGGAAGCCTTTTGTTCTTTGTGTGGCTGATCCACTTAGGGGAAGTTTAGGACAACTGTCATCTACTTCTGATATGTAGAGGGTCTCCCAGGTATCTGAAGGCACCAAGAAGTGACCTATGGCAAGACTATGCTAAGGCAGGAAAGGATGCTGAAAGCTTTTCCTATAAAAAAGGGTCTCAGCTTATTCATCATAGAATCTTCTAGGTTGGAAGGGACCTTAAAGATCATCTTGTCCAACCGTCAACCTAATTTTGACAAAAATAGACACCCGCACAACAAACAAAAAGCAACACCATCACTAAACCATACCTCCCAGCACTACATCAACCCGTCTTTTGAACACCTCCAGGGATGGTGCCTCAACCACCTCCCTGGGCAGCCCATTCCAGTGTCTGATAACCCTTTCAGTGAAAAAATTTTTCCTAATATCCAGCCTGAACCTCCCCTGGCGTAACTTGAGGCCATTTCCTCTCGTCCTGTCGCCT
>QJSC01009546.1:903722-921084 GCA_003697955.1 Calidris pygmaea
TTTTTTTTTTTTTCCTCCTGATCTGGCAATGAGTCTGAGCATGGATAAGAAATCTCCCTCCCCCTCCACATTAATCCCTCACTCCCTAGAAAACAACTTGTTTAAGTGGGTTGTTTTCCTCCATACCGTGTTAGAAATGAGAATTGTTATTTCTGGGTACACAAGTATCCTGCAGCTACGAGGCAGATGGGAAGAGCAGGAGAGCAGGAGGATGTAGGGGCCAACACCTCAGATCCTGGGGTAGGTGTCTGCTGCCAGAGGGCAGCACAAAACCCTTGTGAACAGGGCTGTTCTTCTGTGGAGAAACCAAAAAACACTCATATCGCTTCTCAAGTCTTTCATAAAGATCATCTGCAGCTATCCAATTAATCTACGGTCAGCTCAGCCTGAGTAATTGTGCATACTGGATTTTGGTCATCCTTTGGCCCACGCAGAGCCAAAGGGATCAAGGAAGGTGGCTGGTTTGGCCCATATCTAAGAACTTTCTGTCATTGCTTCATTCATGGGGTGAGGATGCCTACAGGAGGCCACTGCATCCTATTCCTGTGGTCCAGTAGCAGGGGAGCCTCTCCTGGCACATGCTCTGGGGTGCAATTGGGGTGCAAAGCCACCAGAGCCAGCACTGGTCCCTAGGTGAGGTTCTTGCATGCCAGAAGGACCCTGAAGGCACTTATGAAGCTCTTCACAGATGAGCAGAGGAGTGCAGAGAGGAGAGCCAGCTCCTGTCTCTGCTACCTCCACAGCAGGACAGACTGGGGATGCTTAAACAAACTCTCTTCCCTCCGCAGCAAATGTCAGTTCCTCCAAACCAACAGTGTTTGTTGACATCCTGCTTTGCTCAGTCTCTAGAGCTGGTAAAGACTTCTGGGGAAGAAAGAAATTGCACATGCCCAAATGTTTCATTAAAAAAAAAAAGAAAAAAAAAAAGTAATGCTTCACTTCAGAATGACTTTTTATTTTGAAATTTTAAGCAACTTACTAAAATCTGAAATAAAATCCGAAAATAAGGACTTCTGAGATCTAAATGAATCATTCTCCAATTACTAAATGATATTAGCCCCTTCTAAAACAGCTTTCAAGAACATTTCTTATTAAAAAAAAATAATTGGCCCACTACAGGCTGGAAAAAAAAAGTTTTCAAATATCGTAAGTCCTCTCAGAAAATGTGACTATTTTCCTCTCTGATTGGAACTTCTGACCTGCTGGACAAGGAGTCCCCATAAGAGCAAGGACAGATCCTAGAGGAGAAGGACGTGGGTGCTGAGGGGCTGCAACCTCCCTTAAGGACAGATTGTGCACGTTTGAGTATTACAGAATCATAGAATGGTTTGGGTTGGAAGGGACCTTGAAGATCATCCAGTTCCAACCCCCTGCCCTGGGCAGGGACACCTCCCACCAGACCAGGTTGCTCAAAGCCCCATCCAGCCTGGTGTTGAACAGCTCCAGGGATGGGGCAGCCACAGCTTCTCTGGGCAACCCTGGCAAGTGCCTCACCACCCTCACACTAAAAAAATTCTTCCTGATATCTAATCTAAATCTCCCCTCTTTCAGTTTAAAACCATTATCCCCTGTCCTGTGGCTCCACTCCTTGATCAGGAGTCCCACCCCATCTCTCCTGTAGGCCCCCTTTAGGGACTGGAAGGCAGCTATAAGGTCTCCCTGCAGCCTTCTCTTCTCCAGGCTGAACAACCCCAGCTCTCTCAGCCTGCCTATCCCTCCCAGAATTGGACAGAGCCTACGTGAGGATGAAATGGGGCAGCACAGCCAAAATGTAGAAGTGGCAGGTAACACAACAGAGCCTGGAGCAGGTCCCTTCTGCACCCAGCAAGGTCATCATATTACTCCTTTATAAAGGGTTTCCTCTCCCTGTAGGGATGCTGCTGCTCTTCTGCCCCAAACATCCATCCTGCTGGCAGTTGGGGTGTTAAGCACAACCCATAGAGACTGTACAGGGCAGAAAACTTGCGTGGTTACCACAGGCACATGGGTCAGTGTCTGTGGATGTCTGCTCTGGAGCTGGTGTTGGGCCAGGCAGGCATAGAGAGGGCTCGTTTAGCTGCAGAAGGGTTTATCCCTCCTCTGGGGGCAACGAGCATCCCCCATCTCTGGGGGGATGCTCTCCCTATGTGAGAGGGAAAGGACATAGAGAAAGATGATGGTTTTTGATGTGAACAGAGACAGAAGCAACTTTCTGGGGTTTGGAGGGGCGGTCAGATACTGGTGGCATCTTTGGATGCTGCTGTATCTGCCACAGGAGGAGGCTGCAATTCAACTCAGGCTTGAAGAAAACTTTGCTCTGCTCTCGTGCCTCTCTCCGCAGACCCCAGTTAGGGCTGGTGACATTGCTTCGACCTTGTGACCAGGCACTGAGTGCCTCCGTGCCAGCTCTTAGCTTTTCAGCCTCTTCCTCCACTCCCCCCCGCCCTCCCTCCCCAGCTCCCACCCTGGCCCCTCACCCTCCCCTGGAGACCCATCCAGCAACCGAGCGAGCGCCACGATTTCAATTTACACCAACTAAATGATTCATCGCCGCCTAAAGAGGCCCGAACAGAGCCCAGGAGGGGAGCTGAGCTACAGGAGGGAAAAGGGGGGGGGGGGGAAAAGATCGGGGCTAAAGATACAGAGATGAAAAGCTCCGGTGACCTGTCCTATATTGGCTCTCCTCTTCTCGGGGGCAGAAGCCAATCAATCTCCTCCCCCCTCTCCTTTCTCCCGCAGCCGTCTGTGGGTCTGTCTGTCTCTTTCTCTCTCAGCGGGACTCGAGTTTCTGGCTGTAAGGTTAGGACAGTGGAGCCGTGGAAATCGATTCCCCGAGCCCTGGCACGCCGCCCTCCCCCGCAGACAGCCCAGCTCCGCCGTGAGACGATGGATGGGGAGCCGTCCCCAGACCTCTCACGTGGCGGGAGCCCAGGGGAGCTTGGAAATGGGGGGGGGGGCGGGGAGGGTGGTCTGGGGAAAAGAAATGGAGGGTCTGCACCAGCCCTTGAAGGGCAAACCCCAAAATGCTAGAGATCTGCATGGGAGAGACAAAAAGAGAGATGCTGTACTCCATCTGGCAGTTTTCACCGATCTCCCAGTCTACCACTGTTCCTCTGGATGGTTTATACTGGAGGAGAAAGATAAGTGAAAGGCATGGCATCGCCCCCAGTCAGTCTGGTTTCCAGTACCACCCTACCCCAGGTCTTTCACAGCCCGACTGCCTCTCCCATCCCTTCCACAGAACAGCTCCCACATTAGCACGCCATAATTTAAATTGAAAGAGGGAAGATTAAGATTAGATGTTAGGAAGAAACTCTTTCCTGTGAGGGTGGTGAGACAATGGAACAGGTTGCCCAGGGAAGCTGTGGCCGCCCCATCCCTGGAGGGGTTCAAGGCCAGGCTGGATGGGGCTTTGAGCAACCTGGTCTGGTGGGAGGTGTCCCTGCCCAGGGCAGGGGGGTTGGAACTCAATGATCTTTAAGGTCCCTTCCAACCCAAACCATTCCGTGATTCTTTGAAAAAGATGAGGAAACTGAGACCCAGAGAGGAACACTTGAAGCTGCACCGAAAACCCCTTTGAAAATAGTACCAGAAACCAGATTTCTTGAGTGCAGTGGAAAGTGGGGGGAAGGAACAAACTGGAGTGGAATTTGCTAACATTTACTTTCAAATACTGCTTCAAAAAGCTCCACAGGGAATTAATCTCAGTGACCCTGCCGCAAAGCACATAAATAAGTGGTGCCTCTTTTTCAGATAAGCAGCAGAGGTTAAGTGACCAGAGGGAGGAGGACATGGGGATCCTGCCGTCAACCGGGTCCAGGCTGTGAGGCCAAACTTCCCCTTCAAGGACCGAGCTTGTACAGGGCTTCCTTGTCCTAATCGAGTCGAAGCTGCCACCCCCCACTCCCCGCCCCCAGCCATCACGTTTCTAATAATGAGCTGCTGGGCAATCTGCAGTTATCTCTGCCCCTTTTCTCTCCTTTGGGGGATTTATTGCTGGATGTATCGATGGCTTGTAGCCACTGACCCTGGAGGGCAGGAGATGAAATATTTAGCATTGCTGTGGTACAATCAACGGCCAAATTCATGCTTTCCTATACATCTGTCACATAGTCTGTGCTGTCCCTCCGCTGACAGCAAAACACACAGTCTTCTGTAGCACAGATGCAGGGTAAGATGAGATGGAATCACGCTAGAGAGTTGAGTCTCAATTGGAAATATCCTCGGGTCAGCAGGGTGAAAGCTTCACGGGTTCGTGCCTACCAGAACACAACTCAGAACTGGTTTGCCAAGGATCCCTTGAACGATTCCAGAGCGTGAGTCAACTTTTTTGGACAAGTTTTTGGGATGGGCCACCTAGATCTGATCTGAAATTAAGCAGGCTGTGGTGGCTTTGGATAAGGGTCACACAAGCTCATCCACAGAAGGTTGGAATACGGTACAGGCTTGTTCCCTTTTCTTCTGTCCCAGAAAGGAGAGGTAGCAAAGATCACTTCAACTGGATCACTGTCTCCACCAGGAGGGTTTGCAATGCAACAGGAAGAATTCCTAGGTGAACTCGGCAGGAGAAGACAGACACACTGGAATAGCAGGGTCCATCAGAAAAACCCTCCATCACTGCCAAGGACACTGCGAGACTTGGAGTGACAGCACCCTGCAGAGCCACGCTCAGCTGGAGATGTTTGGTTAGACAGATCCAATGCCCTTTCCAGCCACTGTCTCTGCTGAGAGGTTCTTGGCAAATGAGACCACCCTGCCACTCATCGCCAGTAGCTCAGCCAACCCGACACCTCCCTGTCCACCGCTTTGGCAGAGGGCTCTCTGCAGCAGGAGATCACTGGCAGTGATGGCTACAGAGAGGAAACTTGAAGATCAATAACATCATTAAAAAGCCGGCAGAAAACAAAGCCAATGAACTAATCTCCCAGACCTGAGGACACCTGGATCCACTGCTCCTTACAAGGCCCTGGATAAGGCAGTACCGTTGAATAACGAAATGGTGAACTGAGGTCACTTCTTGGCCTGTTATTTAGAAGCCCAGGGTTGTGGATACAGACAAATTTGCTCACCATCCTAACCAGATAAGCCAAATGAGCAGTTTGGTTATTTATGCTCATTTGGCACAGTTGAGTTGACCCACAGGGGACAAACACTCAACTTCAGGATCAACTTTTTTTCCCACAGTGAGCATCCAAACCATAAGGTCCTCTTGAAATCTAACTTGGATTGGACCCCATGATGCTTACAGGGCACGTTTCCTCTCTAAGGGCAACAGAGATCATGACAAGTCTGAAAGAGGAGAGGTTCAGGTCGGTGGTGGAAAGTTTGAGGCACTGAGACAAGTGTCTGAGCTAGGCTTTGAGTCAGAACCAAACTCCCTTAAGCAATGGAAATAAGAAGGCAATTGTCCCCCAGAGAAGAGCTGCTGGAAGGTTTCATTCAAAGCACGTTGGGTGGACAGATGTTTTCCTGGTGCAGTCAGCAGGCTGTGGATCAGATGGTTGAAGAGATCTGACCAGTCTCTTCTACTCTTCTCTTCCCTTGTCATTCAAAAAATACTTTTTTGGTTAAACAAAGTCTCCCCCAGCAAGTCCCCCAGAGACCTCGCTGGAGCTGCCTGCATGACTCATTGGCTCACCCGCCTCAGCCAAAGCCTGAGACAGCATTTTGCATCTCTGCCATGTGTTATCACAGACGTTGAGAGAAGATGGGTGGGGGGAAAGCAGGGCTGGGACAACGGGAAAACACCAGCAGGTACTTACGTGTTGTGAAGAACGCACCATCCACAGTGAGGGTCGCCTGAGCCCAAGCACTCGCTGCAGGTCTCGTACTGGCTACACGACTCCACGGGCACCCGAGTGAGCTGCAGGAGGAAAGGGGACAACCTGTCAGGCTTTTCACAGGGCTCTGCAACGCCCATAAGGACTTGACGGAGGTGCCACCCTCCCTGTCCTGTTCCCTTGCTGCCTGTCCTCCCAGAGGGACATCCCTGCCGAGCTCGGCAGGCCTGGGGCAGAGCCATGGGTCTGCAAATTGCTCCAGAGTTCAATCTGGTGCAACCCCTGTCCAGATGAGCACTCAACTTGGTGCAAACACTTTTGAGATCAGCACCTCCCCTGTGACCTTCTCCTCTTCCCCATGGCCTTTCACACTTTGACTGCCAGATGACCTCAGTTGCACAGCTTCACAGGGAACCAGCAAATCAGGCAGGCTGTCTGCATACTGTGGTGACCTGGCACCTTGAGGTTATTAAATATCTTCTGCAACAAATTAAACTCAGCGGATCTCAATGCTCTCCCACACTCTGGTTGTGGACCTTGTTGCTTTCTGGCTTCTGTGAGAACTGAGGTCTCATGATCTCTTTGTCTCCCTCCCATGACCTCCCAAACCACCACCGGTTCTAGGAGAGCATTATCTCCACTCCCCATTGCCCATGCATCTTTCCAACCATCACTTGTCCCACCCCTGGAGGGGTTGCTCACAGGAGGGAAAGGACAAAAGCCACCATGAATGAGCTTGCTGTCACCCTGACCTTGCAGCTCAGAAGGCATTAGGGGTGGACCTGAAACACCCATCTACTGCCCCAAAACTGCATTTTATTATCTTTTTTCTTCTTTCTTTCTTCCTTTTTAATTAAAGCTAGTCAGAGATTTCAAAGACAGAAGGGCCTGACGTCCCATCTAACAGACCAGAGCCTTTTGATTCTATTTAGCTTTTGTAAGGCCCTCACTTCTTTGGAAGCCAAACACACAATTTGGGCCCAATGAGCTGATAGTCTCTTTTCCATTGAATAAGCTTCAGAGAGCGTCTATAATATACAGTCAACTGTCAGTGCCTTCACCCCAGCTCATGTCAGCAGGGAGAGTTTATTCCTTCAGATGATATAGTGAGGTATTACCCTGATGAAACACCACTGAGAACTGCCAACGATAAACTGCGGAACAGTTACTTGTGACAAATGACAAAGGAATGCACCTGGTTCCTAGGGACCATTTTTTACTTGGTGCAACATTCAAGAGAGTTTTAGCTGTGACGTGATAGATTAAGATTCATTCTGATTGCATCTGTAAATGAACCAAGACCTGGCTTTTATATATAAATATATATCAGGAAAAATTCCAGCTATTTATGAAGACCTTTTCTGTTTGTATTGGAAATTGTCTTCCAAACCCCTACACAGACACCACACGTGGTAGTAGATAGTCTATGTGCAAAAGCTGAAAATCTGTATTCTTATTTCTGGAAGGTGGCAGTAGCATTAGAAAACTGTGGACAGAAGAAATATGATGGGGTTTATTTACCATTGCACCATTGCCTGTGCCAAGTCTCCCAAAGAAACCAACTGTGGTTACTGAAAACTTTTAATGAAAAAGGGAGAACATAAAACAAACAAATAAATAATCACAAAACCACCTTCCTCAAATTGAATCTATTGCTATGAGCATAGGAACATAATCAAGACAGACCGCAGAGCAACAAAAACGAGAAGATCAAAACAGGGAGGGAGTCATTCAAACTTCTGGAAGCATCAGGAAGTTTCAAAGGTCAGATGCAGTTGTTCTACCTGCCTTAAGCTTCAGGGTAAGAAGGTATCAACCTTTCAATAAATATAAATTGTATACTCTGAGATTTAATCCAATTAGACTGATGTTGAACCTACGAGTCTGTGTTCTATCCAACTTGCAAAGAGTCATACAGTTTTTTACACGAAGACATCAAGGGGTGGAGACCTTATAATTTCTTATGTTGGCCATTCCTACCTGTTATTTCCACCTGAACAAAATATATTGTGAATTATTTTTCCTTGATCACATCTAGCTTGACCATGTCTGCATGGTGAACATCAGAAGAGGCAGATAATTCAGTTTTGAAAGAGTGTAAATCTGCCCTTCCTCAATCCAGATGCAATCGACTCTGTAATCTCCACCTTGTAATTAGAAATTTGTGAAAACAGTCGAGATTAGCAATACGGTTCCTACCCAAACTACCCTCAGTTTAACATATGGTGCAGCTCAATTTAAACTCATTAGCTGCAGACAGTTTTTCAGAACCTCGGGTTCTGAGCTAGTTTACATCTGTCTTATCGAAGTGAGCCTTGCTTAAGAAGTTCAGATCAGAATATGTACTTTTTCAACATGCAGTGATGTTGGGTTTGAATGTCCCCAGTCAAAATCTACTTGTGACTATGATATATGTCCAAGAAACAAGTCCTAGAGGACTGAAATTTGTTACTTCTCTGCCAATCGCTACAAAAAGAATAGATAAAAAGCGGTTATATGTAGGTAGTGGTGTTATTATTTGGAGAACAAGCCTTATGAGGAATGGCTGAAGAAACTGGGACTGTTCAGCCTGGAGATAAGGAGGCTGAGGGGAGACCTTCTCTCTACAACTCCCTGAAAGGAGGGTGTAGCCGGGGGGGTCGGCCTCTTCTCCCAAGGAACAGGCGATACGACAAGAGGAAACAGCCTCAAGTTGTTCCAGGGGAGGTTTAGATTGGATATTAGGAAAAGTTTTTACACTGAAAGGGTTATTAAGCCTTGGAACGGGTTGCCCGGGGAAGTGGTGGAGTTGCCATCCCTGGCGGTATTTAAAAGATGGGCAGATGTGGTGTTGAGCGACATGGTTTAGTGGTGGTTTTGTTAGCATTAGGTTGATGGTTGGACCCAATGATCTGAAAGGTCCCTTCCAACCTAGACAACTCTATGATTCTACTATTAATTCATTATTATTATTATTATTACTATTATTTACCTAGCTGTCAAAGGATATCCAAGCTCCACTCAGAGGCAGAAGGAACCTACTGAGAATCCAGACCCTCATCTTTGCAGACATGCTTCCTTCTCATTGTCTTTAGGGTACTTAGTCTCTGTAATATATAGTTCGTATGTTGTGTAGGAGCACACCTTGCTTGTGTCCCTGTCCCAGAGAGCACAGCTATGCAGTATGAGCTTGCACGAAGCCACATGCCACATGAGTGTCACCACTCACATCGCTACATGTGATTCCTGCTATAGGAGACCTTTTACGAGTTCACCTCAAGTAGCTTTATTGCAAGATTAATTAAAATTGTACCATGCTGGTAAATGTCTTGGGCTGTAAGTGTCAGCCCTTCTAATTAATAAAGAAAGAAACTACAAAAAACAAAGGAGCTGCGACTGAAAGGAAAGCCACCTAGGGGTCGTCAGCTGAAAAGAAAAAGAACATCAAGCAAATAAGGCACATCAGAGGTCTTATTTTCCTTTGGAACATAAGCTGTAATTAATTCAGCTCAGCTTTCCAAGTTGAAAGTTTTGAGAACTGACCGTGCCCCCTGGGAGCAGTCAGCTTTTTATGATGCCCCTAAAATATCTGAAAAAGAAAAGTCCACGCAAACCTCCCAATCACCATGCCTTGCCATTATTCACAACGACGACGGGACCAGACAGCTCTGAAGGTTGAAATCTCCATTGTAAGCCAAACTGTGACTACTCCTTCCACCCTTTCTCCATCTTTGGAAAGTCTAACGAACTTTTGAAGGTCATTTCCCAAGCCTCGGTGAGGTTCCCTACCGCTGGCCTTTCATTGGGGTAGAACTCGGAGTCAATATGTTGCAGCAAATATAACCAGGGTTTCAGCAGGAAGAGGATTAACAAAAGCAAAGTGTCCTTCAATTTGGGTCGCTATGAGCCAGGTTGGAGTCATTTATATTCCGACAGTGGTCACGGCTTAACTGATATTTTGGCCTCGCTGTGCTAAAGCAATATACGGATGTAAGAAGAAGCTGCTGTTGTTTTAAGGGCTTATATCCCATACGTGATGAAGCACGTGTCTCCATTTTACCAATGAAATCTGAGGCTGAAAGTGAGGTCTCCTGAAGTTCAAGTAGGTGCTATTTAAGTATCTTTGAAGATGTGGGCTTGAGGCATCTGAGCAAGTTCATGCAAGAAGTCCATGGAAGAGCTGATTATTGAACACTAAGTTATTGAGTACAGCATGTTCAGACTTTGGGTTCATTGAATCACAGAATCATAGAATGGTTAGAGTTGGAAGGGACTTTAAAGATCATCCAGTTTCAACCCCCCTGCCCTGGGCAGGGACACCTCCCACCAGACCAGGTTGCTCAAAGCCCCATCCAGCCTGGTCTTGAACCCCTCCAGGGATGGGGCAGCCGCAGCTTCTCTGGGCAACCTGTTCCAATTGAAATACTGAAGGATAGGGGAGACCAAAGTGTCAGAACCCGTATTCCTGAAGCAGCTTTACCACCTAGACTGTCCCCTGCACATCCAGAGTGAGATGCAATCCCAGAGCTAGGGTCAGACGAGAGGTAAGAGAATCTGATGTCCTTCTCAAGGGCAGCAAGAAAAGGATGAGGCAGGTCCAGCTGCCGTAGCTGCAGCAGGATTTGAAGAGATATTTCACTTCATCAACACGTTCATTCACAGGTCCCCAAAGTAATCATTCATGAGTTTCTGGCTCACAAGGACATCTTGAAAAATCTGGCAAAATCTGTGAACTGCTGTATAGTTCAGAGCTCACCTGCTACATACGACTTCAGGGCTTTTCACACAGCACCAGGGCTGTCCTCACCTCTGCTCCAGCCTAAATTGCAAGCTGCAGCTTCTCCAGCTCCCAGCCTCGCTTTCCACCCTCTATTTCTACTATGAATGAGTTACAGAAAGTCATTTAAAACAAAATGATTGAGGTTTTTGGATCTGATAGACAGTAACAGCTAATCCTGTTAGAAATTTGGCTCCTGCTTCTGCCATTATATATTCACAAAAGCTCCTGCTATGTGCTCAGTCATAATTTTCTGGCTCCCGTTTTTGACTTTCTTATTTCAATATACATTGCTTTTTTTTTTTTTTTTTTTCCCCTTAAACTGCCAACATTCTGGTCAAAACGTGAATCATTGCTCAATCTCTGCTGTTATAATTGGATGTTAATACAGCAGCGGGATTTATTCAGTCTGATGGACTAAGTTAATTTAAATGTACAAAAAGGCATCTTAAGTAGCCAATTTCCTTCCCGACAGTCAAAAGATACATTTCCCAAACACTGAACAGTGACTCTGTCAAGCCATGTGGGTTCTGTGAATGCTGCTATCTTTCAAGACTCAGCCAGCCCCGAAAAACTGCAGAAAGATTAAGAGAGGAGCTTATTTGATTTCAAAGCCTTGAATAGAGTGTTCATGATAATACAGTTTATTAAATAGAGCAAGGCAAAGAACACCTGACAGACCACTAGTGAAACCAGATTCTGCACCCCTAAGAGAGTCAGTGAGGATGTTTGTCACCTGAAGGGCATCCCAGGATGCTAATTTTAACTTGGCCTGAATTATGGGCAAAAGGACCTTGAATTCCTCTGTCTTGTTTGAGCCCCTGTGCCTCATCCACCTGATCCGCAAACTCAGCAAAAAGAGTGGGAGCACAGAAAAAAACAGCCCAGGGAGCTGAAACAGAGAGAATCATAGAATGGTTAGAGTTGGAAGGGACCTTAAAGATCACTGAGTTCCAATGCCCTGCCACGGGTGGGGACACCTCCCACTAGACCAGGTTGCTCAACATCTTAGTTACACCAATGAGAAGCAGGACTCACGTTCATGTAGATGTTGTAAAACTGGTGGGAGAGGAGATGCTCCAGAAGGGATAGAGATGAGGATCTGGGGTTGATTCCAGCCTGCCACTCCAGCATGATAAGTAAATAACTTGCAAGTCCCTCTGGGATAGGGAATGTCATCTCTCATCAGACACCCCCAAGCTCTTCATTGTAGCACTCTTCCCAGTAAATCCATGATTACATACTTGGAAAACTGGAGGCTTTAATTAAGGAGAGTTAATTGGAAGCAGCAGTAGCTGTCAAGGACAAATGACACAATAATTAAACTGGGGGTCAATGTCCCGCTGTGTGGCAGGGTAAATTACCTGTCCTGATATACTTGTTCACAAAGAAGGGCTTCCTACCCACATCTGTGCATGTGCTGCTGCTCCTCCTCTCCTCTTCAAAGCCCTGAGCTGTCCTCCACATCTTTGTTGAGAGACGTCTTTACTCTGGCACTGACAGAGCAAATCCCCAGCCATGATCACACGCCGCTCCCATGAAGAGAGGTAAAGCAAGGAGAGATACAGAAAGATTGCACCTCTCCTATGAGGACAGGCTGAGAGAGTTGGGATTGCTCAGAGAGAAGGCTCTGAGAGACCTTAGAGGCCCATCCAGTCCCTAAAGGGGCTAAAGGAGAGATGGGGAGGGACTCTTGGTCAGGGAGTGAAGCAACAGGACGAGGGGTAACAGTTTTAAACTGGAAGAGGGGAGATTTAGACTAGATATTAGGAAGAATTTCTTTCCTGTGAGGGTGGTGAGACACCGGCCAAGGTTGCTCAGAGAAGCTGTGGCTGCCCCGTCCCTAGAGGTGTTCAAGACCAGGCTGGACGGGCTTGGAGCAACCTGGTCTGGTGGGAGGTGTCCCTGCCCATGGCAGGGGGGTTGGAACTTGATGATCTTTAAGGTCCCTGCCGACTCTAACCATTCTATGATTCTATGATTTGATGCCACAGCCTCTGTGGCAATAGCCCCAGAAGCCTTTGGGCTAAAGCTGAGAGACATCAGTTCCCATCAGATGCTCTCACAATGAGCTTTCTGTTGGTGCTCCGATAGCAACGCAACTTTCTTTGCACCCTTTGCAGTGCAAGTCTGTTCCCATGACTCCCTCAGCAGGACTCTGCTTCACAGCTGGCCCAGAAAAAAAGAAGTTAGATGTCTTCTATGGAGAGGATGCTGGGCTTCATTTCCAATCCATCAAGACTTGCAGCTTGTGTCATGGGAGGAATGCAAAGCAAGGGCTTTGCCCTCTCACCAAAGTCTGTCTGCAACATCAGAGTCAACGTTCTAAGACAGAAATCCAGGCTCTGTTAATGGAGAGACATTTTGCAAGGTGGGATTTACCTGCTCTCTGGTTTAGATGTCTACCAGGGATGAGATAAATCGTACCCTGGATGTGCCTATGTCTATCCACTGAATATAAAGGAGTCTACTCAGCCAGGTCAGACAGAGACATTTAAAATGTAGACAGCAAATACTGAGTGAGGTGAATCCCACATCAACACCATACATAACTTTCTTCTATTCCTCTAATCTTGCCATTGTAAACAATCCCCAAACATTCTAAGCTCTCCCCTCTTCCTAATTGTAGCACCAGAATAACCACTCACAAGACAAAATGCATTTTCTTTAATCACTGGGAGAGTGGCAGAGGAAATCCGCTGTGTTGCACAGGCTAGAAAACTGTTCCAGGAACTCAAAAGACCTTGTGGGATGACACGGACTGTGTTTGAACAAGAGCCTTTCACCATCTGCTCTGTAAATACAGCCCTCGTGCTTTTCTGCATCCAAGCTCATTCCTGCTCTCTGTTCTGGCTTTACTTACAAAGGAACAGACAACTAAGATAACAAAGATCATCCCAGTCCTGTTCTTGAACGCTTGGCGGCTTCCCAGGTTCCCCCTTGACAACTGCTCAGCCTGCACCCTGTGCTGTTCCTTCTTCAAACAGGTCTACCACGCTGTAATGACTCTTCTCCCAAAAGCACTGGTGCTCAAGGAGAAGCTGAGGACACAACATCCTGCTATGAGAATGGCTGGCAACCTGGAGACTGAAGAATCACAGAATCATAGAATAGTTTGGGTTAGAAGGGACCATAAAGATCATCCAGTTCCATGGGCAGGGACACCTCCCACTAGAGCAGGTTGACCAAAGCCCCATCCAGCCTGGCCTTGAACGCTTCCAGGCATGGGGGTATCCACAGCTTCTCTGGGCAACCTGTGCCAGTGCCTCACCACCCTCACAGGAAAGAATTTCTTCCTAATAGCTCATTTAAATCTTCCCTCTTTCAGTTTAAAACCATCCCCCCTCACCCTATCACTACACTCACTTATCAAGAGTCCCTCTCTGGCTCTCCTGTAGGCTCCTTTCAGATATTGGAAGGCTGCTATAAGTTCTCCCCAGAGCTTTCTCTTCTTCAGGCTGAACAACCTCAAATCTCTCAGCCTGTCCTCATAGGAGAGGTGCTCCAGCCCTCTGATCATCTCTGTGGCCTCCTCTAGACCCATTCCAAAAGGTTCATGTCCTTCCTGTGCTGAGGACTTCAAAGCTGGACACAGTATTCCAGGTGGGGTCTCACGACAGCAGAGCAGAGGGGTAGAATCATCTCCTTTGACCTGCTGGCCACACTGCTGGGGATGCAGCCCAAGATGGGGTTGGTTTTCTGGGCTGTCAGAACACTTTGCCGGCTCATGTCAAGCTTCTCATCTACCATCACTCCCAAGAGCCTGTGTCCAAAGGTTTCAGCACTGAATCTCATTTAGCTTTTCCCTGAATTCATTAATTTTTTCCTTACCAAGAATGCCAAACCCTGTCCTCAGCCAGGATGACAGCAGTGCATCCCATCAGCATGCTGATGCCCTCTCTGTACAAGGCAGGAAATCACAGAAGCATAGAATCATACAGGGTTGAAAGGGACCTCTGGAGATCATCAAGTCCAACCCCCCCAACGAAGTGGGTCTACCTAGAGCAGATTGCCCAGAACTGGACAGAGTGCTCCAGATGAGGCCCCATCTGGAGCACTGTGTCCAGTTCTGGGATCCCCAGTTCAAGAAGGACAGGGAACTGCTGGAGAGGGTACAGCAAAGGGCCACAAAGATGATTAAGGGCCTGGAGCATCTCTCTTATGAAGAGAGGCTGAGGAACTTGGGTCTTTTTAGTCTAGAGAAGGCTGAGGGGGGATCTGATCAATGCTTATAAATACTTAAAGGGAGGAAGTCAGGAGGACGGGGCTGGCCTTTTCTCTATGGTGCCCAGTGACAGGACAAGAGGAAATGGGCACAAACTTGAACATAAGAAGTTCCACCTAAACTTGAGGAGGAACTTCTTTCCTGTGAGAGTGGTAGAGCACTGGAACAGGCTGCCCAGAGAGGTGGTGGAGTCTCCTTCTCTGGAGACATTCAAAAACCGCCTGGACAAGATCCTGTGCCACCTTCTCAAGAAATATATTAGGAATTCTTGTCCCTTGTAAAAACCACAGTTCACCAGCCAAGAGGTGTGGAAGGAGTGTCAGGAGATTTTACCCAAGCCTAATGAAAGCAGCCACCTTCTTACCCGCCCTGCAAACCATCACTTTTGGCCAACTTTCTCTGCCTGTAATATTCAATCTGTTTTTCTCTCCATCAGGTCCAGGTGGGTTCAGTTCTGTGGCCCCAGCCCCTACCTTGTTTACCACTAAATCTTTATCCCACAGTCAAGGGTTTCAGTCTGCAAAACTGTAAAACAAATGAGGTTTGTCTAAATGTGTGTGTTCAAAAGCCTTCAAAATAGAGAGTCTCACGTCACAATTAACGCAGGGCCAGCCCAGGATTAATGAGAGCGGGTGTCTGTGTGGTTACTGAAGCATGCCCGCCGAGCAAGGGGTAGATCGTTACCCAGACTCTATGAAGACTATATATAGATTTAATTGGGACCTGTAATGGAATTTATGTCACTGCAACGGGCTTTCTCAAGGTTCAGCATCACTTGAAGGCTCCTGGTGGAGGCGTGAACAGTTAAAGCACAAAGGGAGAAGTTAATAGTTGTTTCTACTGGTGATGGCTACTTTCCAGGTCACCTTGCTCCATCATCTTTCAAGATGTTCCCATCCTGACCTTCAGTTACCAAGGAGCATCTTTCTGCAGATTCATTCACCTCAGCAGCCCTCTCAGGTATCCTATTGTGTCGTCTTCTTGTCCATTCCCATTGACGCAATCCCATCACCACTCCAAATCCTAACTTTACACCCACACCATCTCCCTGGGTTAAGATGTTTTCATCCCAGTGTCTGGAGGATGTTTGCCTCATCTCTCTCTCCAGCCACCCACACTCTCTCCTGGGTTTCTAGCTCCACCACTTGGTTACAGTTCATGAAGGACTGATTGTGTTGATTTAATTCCCTTGTGCAGGATTATACGACCCCTACAACACTATGAAGCTACAGAGAGCATGGAAGACAAACAATTTAAAAAATGTCCTTTTTTTCAGATGTGCCATAACCTGAATAGATCTTTCTTTCATTTCTAGCTTATCCTTGAAGACACATTGCCTTTTTGCATCCACAGCAGGCTTTGGAAGCAGTTTCATGGGTCCAGAGCGCGCTGCTTAAAAGAATAACCTCCTTTTATTTCTTCAGGACATGATTTTCAACTTTTTTATGTCATGTCTTCAACTTCTTGCACTTGTAGAAGTAGTGAACAGTCATTTCCTATTCACCCCCTTCTGCCAATGATTCCTAGTTTCACCAATCTCTACCATACACTCCACCTCACATTTTCCCAGGCTGAGGAGTTCCTGCTTCTTCAGTCACCTCCTACATGGAAACCACTCCATACCTCTGATCATAAAATCATAGAATCACAGAATGGTTTGGGTTAGAAGGGACCTTAAAGATCATCCAGTTCCAGCCCCAGCCATGGGCAGGGACACCTCCCACTAGACCAGGTTGAACAAAGCTCTGTCCAACCTGGCCTTGAACACCTCCAAGGATGGGGCAGCCACAGCTTCTCTGGGCAACCTGTTCCAGTGTCTCATCACCCTCACAGGAAAGAATTTCTTCCTAACGTCTCATATAAATCTGGCCTCTTTCAGTTTAAAACCGTTACCCATAGAATCATAGAATGGTTGGAGTTGGAAGGGACCTTAAAGATCATTGATTTCCAGCCCCCCTGCCATGGGCAGGGACACCTCCCACTAGACCACCCCTGTTAGCCAAATGTTGGGCAAAAGGAAAAGCTACCTGGTGGCCTAAATCACCTTTTCATAGCCTTCTCCACCTCTCTCCCCCCTGGACTCTCAGGCACTAACCACATCATCAAAAACTATTAAGCTGCTGCCTTTAACAGGGTGACACCTCTCAGTTTCACTGAATTTCACTGAATTTTTAGAGTTGGAAGGGACCATAGAGATCATCTAGTCCAACTCCCCTGCTGAAGCAGGATTGCCTAGAGCTTGTCAGAGCATGTTACTCAGGACGGCATCCAGGCGGGTCTTGAAAATCTCCAAGGAAGGGGACTCCACACCCTCCCTGGGCAGCCTGTTCCAGGGCTCTGTCACCCTCACTGTGAAGAAGTTTCTCCTCATATTTGAGTGGAACCTCTTATGTTCCAACTTATGCCCGTTGCCCCTCGTCCTCTCACTGGGAACCACTGAAAAGAGTCTGGCTCCCTCCTCCTTCAACCCTCCCTTGAGATACTTGTCAGCATTGATAAGGTCTCCCCTCAGCCTTCTCTTCTCCAGACTAAAGAGTCCCAGCTCTCTCAGTCTCTCCTCATAAGGGAGATGCTCCAATCCTTGAATCATCTTTGTTGCCCTTCGCTGGACTCTTTCCAGTA
>QJSC01009549.1:0-53912 GCA_003697955.1 Calidris pygmaea
GTGGTGAGACACTGGAACAGGTTGCCCAGGGAGGTTGTGGCTGCCCCATCCCTGGAAGTGTTCAAGGCCAGGCTGGATGGGGCCTTGAGCAACCTGATCTAGTGGGAGGTGTCCCTGCCCATGGCAGGGGGGTTGGAACTAGATGATCTTTGAGGTCCCTTCCAACCCTAACCATTCTATGATTCTATGATTCTATGAT
Organism: Calidris pygmaea; assembly: GCA_003697955.1. Taxonomy (NCBI): domain Eukaryota; kingdom Metazoa; phylum Chordata; class Aves; order Charadriiformes; family Scolopacidae; genus Calidris; species Calidris pygmaea. The sequence goes on from QJSC01009549.1 coordinate 200, forward strand.
AATCTGAAAAACTGGCGTCATACCCGTAGAAGGTCATAAGTGGACAAATTCCGCTTTGGTTTTACTGTAAAATAACTCCCAGAGCAACTGAGACAAATTTCTTGGAGATGATTTTCAAAGCTATCAGTAAAAGTGCGTTTTCCTTCACATCTGTCTGTCCTTGCCTTACCTCTCAGGTTCCCCCTACAAATCTACCTGTGTAGTGTCTTTGGTGCCAGCCTGAGATTTTTGGTGGCCATACTGCTTCTGCTTTTACTGAGAAGGGTATGGGATTAGATCCATCTAAGTGGTACAGCTCCTATACGGAAACACTTGCGTATTATTTGGGCTTACATGAACTGATTGTTGAAAGAAATATATTTGGCCCTGGAGCCGAAGACTTTGACAAGAGGGAATCAAACTGCTTTTGCTATTTAATTTGCAGTCCCCTGGTACGTGTATTATTCCCAGTACAGTACAAATGAGAGCATCCCACTCAGTTATTTTTCTAACTAAAATATTGTTTTTCTTAGAATCATAGACTGGTTTTGGGTTGGAAGGGACTTTAAAGACCATATAGTTCCAATCCCCTGCCATGGGTAAGGACATCTCCCACCAGACCAGGTTGCTCAAAGTCCTGGCCTTGAACCCCTCCGGGGATGGGGCCAACTTCCAGGATTTCTTCCGCACAAAAGAGTAGGAGAGTGTTTCCAAGAAAGAATCAGTATGTCCATGCCCTTTTTTTCTACTTTTTCCATGTGTATCCGTCACTGTCCACTGTCAGGAACAAGGCACTGGGCTAGATGATCTTTGGTCTGACCAGGGATCACCACTCTTTTCATACACACAGGTAATAATTGAAGCCTTCAGCAGGGTTCACAAGGGCACGTGTGGAAGCTTTGAAAGGGACTGAAGAAGGTCATGTCAGAGACTGGACCACCACAGGGGGTTCCTGCCTGCAGGACTTCAGGGTGACTGGCTTCCTACCTCCATAGAATGATAAAATCATGGAATGGTTTGGGTTGCAAGGGATCTTAAAGATCATCCAGTTCCACCCCCCTGCCCTGGGAAGGGACACCTCCCACCTCCTCCAACCTGGCCTTGAACCTCTCCAGGGATGGGGCAGCCACAGCTTCTCTGGGCAACCTGGGCCAGGCTCTCACCACCCTCACACCAAAGAAGTTCTTCCCCACATCCCATCTCAATCTCCCCTCTTTCAGTGTCAAACCCTTCCCCCTCGTCCTATGGCTCCCCTCCCTGATCCAGAGTCCCTCCCCAGCTTTCCTGGAGCCCCTTGAGGGACTGGAAGGAACCAGCACCTTAAACACTTCTGATACTTTTGTTGCTTACTATTAGTTAGGGCAAAGCCAGCAGGCTTTGCAATGTTTTTAAGCCCTTAATTTTCTTTCCTGAATTGCCTGAGGTGATGCTGACGACTTGCCCTGGCTTCAGGATCTGGTCTGAAAGCGTTGCACAAAGTTGCCCTTGGCCCTTCTTCACATGCAGCGCCAGTTGCAGCCGAGACAAAGTTGGGTCCCTGTTTGCTGCCTCCCGCAGCTGGGCTGCTGGCACGCTGGAACATCTTGCACACACTGATTTAACTGTTGGAAAAATTATTCACGCAAGGAATATCTTCCCATTCTCTTAGACAAAGGATTTTTTCCCCTCACATTTTGCTGTCAAACTCCTTTTCCCATCTGTTACTGGGAAACATCCCCTAGCCGGGATGTTTCACTCGTGAATAAAGCTTTCATTGGAACTTGTTTTAAAAAGCGACGGTCTGGGGGCAGATTTTGCTCCCAGTAAAATCAAGCAACAAAACTCCCATTGATTTCCCCGAGAGCCCCTCCTGACGAGGTGGGGTGTGTGTGTGTGTGTGTGATTTTTAGAGGAGTTAACGATGGCCGTGGGTAAGGTCTTGTCGCTTTGCCCTTTCAAAAGGCTCTGCCGGGGGGGAGGGGAGGGGGGGGGGGAAACAATCGGAATATTTGTCCCTTTAAATGAATGGCTCTTAGAGCCTGCATGGGGATGCGGTCTCCCCCTCTGCGGCTGTGAGGCTACCGGGATAAATCAGCATGCGGGAACCGAGAGCTCTGTCCTTGAAGGGATGCGCCGTGACCTTGCTTAACGCTTACTCTGGAGGAATAACCCGGGGGGGTGTGTGTGTGTGTGTGTGAGGAAATACAGGATCCCGAATAGCCAGCAGCGCCTGATTAGAGGCACTGCGTTCTGCCTGTGAATTCTGCCGCGCCGGAGGCAGGGCTGCGGGCGACGCGCTGCCGCACGAAAATGCAGCTTTCCTTCCTGCTGTGTGGTTGTTTCTCTTTTTTTTTTTTTTTTTTTTTTTTTTTTTTTTTGCAGGGGACCGAACGAAATCCTCATGATGGTTATTACACGCTCGCTCGATAATAGCACACCCCGGTCACGTCTCCCCGCAAGCACGTTTCGCTGGAATCACTGAGCAGAAGCAAAGAGGAGCTGACGACTATGTGTTTCCAACGCCGGTTGCCGGAGCCCTGTGTGTGCCATTGGCTGCGGTTTCCTGGTTTGTTTGCAGCTTCCCCCATCTGGAATATGAAAATGGGATTGAAGTAGATAATTGCTAGCAGCGGGTTTTCGAGAGAGGCTTAGAGGGAACAGAATGCCTCTTGCACAGCACAGGCTGCCGGCGCCGAAAGAGCTCCGAGAGATGATTTTAGATGTTACCCACGTCTGAATCTCCTGGAAACTTTGCCGTGGAAGCAAGCCATTGCGCACAATCCTGGAGCTGACATCCAAAAGGGGCAAGGAAGGGGCCAAACAATGGGATACCTTGTCCTTGGATTGCTCAGAGACAAACCAGCGAGCGTTCCCCTCCGCTTCCCAGCAAAGAGGGCATGAAGGCATCAACAAACTGAATTTTACCCAGCGGAGCTTCAGTGGCTTTTGAGGATGGGATACACTGACCCTTCGTCAAGCAGGGATCTGCTGGGAAACAGAACTTTGTTCTTCATCTTCATCTGCGCCTTTGCCGTGGTCACCTTGCTGCAGCAGATCCTCTATGGGAGAAACTATCTCAAAAGGTAAAAAGGGGGGAATTTGAGGGAATGGGAAAAGTTGTCTGATCGCCCTGGATGGAGACAGGGATCCAGCCATACCATTACAACAGTTCAAACCACTTCTTGGTGTTGGGCTGACAATATTAGTATCTTGTCAATCTGGGAAGGTGCATCCGGCATCTGTAATGTCTGTTAGATTATTAATAAAGGAGAACGTTAGGTAGAATATAATGATTTGTGTGTTTCCTAGCTTGTGTTTTAATCATCAGCTGTTGTAAAAATCCAGGTCTTACTTAACTTTAAATAGACTGACTTACATACCACTGGAGTATTTACCCCCGATACAAGCTTTTCACCCTATATAAATTCAAGCTGAAATGCCTTAAAAGGTTGAATTAAGGTAGCGTGGTCATTACCTCAACTTTAATGTCTTTACAAACAAACATGCTGATGAAATTTCTAAAATCAAAGTGGCAATATTAGTGTTCCAAATAACAGCACTTTGTTTTTTCACTGCTGTAGTCTTGTGCATTTACTGCTGAGGCTGCTTTGTTGTAGAGCACATCAGCCTTTGATCTGAAAATGCTGTAGCTCTTAAAGCTCTGCATGGGTCAAGTGTTTCACCTTGACCCATACAGAGTTCATTTTACTTAAATCCAGTTTGCGATGTTATGGCTTATATGATTTTATAAAAGGGAATGTTTCTTTTACATGCTTTGAGATAAGTGGGTTTCAGTAGTGTAGGCAGCTGCTGTGGAATTTTTTATTGGAATTTAGCTGCATTTTGCCAGCAGAGATCAATGGTTTGATTCTTGCCTGGTTTGCAACTCATGTAGTTGTTTGCCTTGTGCCAAGAGCAAGCAAAATGCTGACAGATCAGCAAATGTTTCTCACTCTGGTAGGGCATAGCAAGCATGATATTAATATGTATAGACAGAAGCGTTGTAGTTTATCCACAGAACCATTTGTGTGCCTTGCTTAGCAGGGAGGCCTTGGCTGGGGGACTCTGCCTGGTTTTGGGCACCTCACTTACAGAAAGATGTGACTTGGTTGGAAGGAGCCAAAGGAAAGCAGCAAGAACAAACCGAGGTGTAGAAAACATGTGTTTGTTTGGCTTGGAGAAAATTAAGGGGAAATATGGTAACTGTCTTGAAACGCCCAAACTATCTCTGGCAAGAGGAAGGTAATAAACACATCTCTGTGAAGACTCATGAGGTGATGAGGAGTCATGGGCTTAAGTTCCAGCAGGAACAAAATTTGGCTTTAACCATGAAGGGAAACTTTTAAAGACTAAGGCTACCTGAGGAGGTATGAAATCTCCATCTTTGGGGGCTTCAGGAATCTGTTAGGTGGACAAGGGTAGTACCAAGCTGCCTTGGTGTTGAGAAGATGACGTTATGACCAGTTCAGCTCTCATCTTGCCTCATTTTCTCAGTTTTTTCCCATTTGTCCTCGAGGCCTTACAGCTCAACCAATACTTGCTTTTCTAAGTTGAAATGACCGCAACAGGATTCCAGCAATGAAAAATAAATTCGAAGTACAGACTGAAATGAAAAAGAGCAAAGTGAAGATAAAATGGCGAGAAGATGTAACAAAACTCTTCCAGTGAGAGATCTCTGTGGCCAGTCTCTGTCCTGCCTGGTGCACTGGGAGCTTCTCCTGTCACCAACGGGCTGCAGGGAATACAAAAAAGGCTGATGTCCAATTCCCAGGCTTGGTAGAAGAAATTCTGGCTCTGAGCATTCTGCCATCAAAGGGGCTTAAGCAGGGAGATGTGCATACATTTTGTCACTTTGACTGGATAACACTGTTAATTTATTTTTTTTTTTATTCCAGCTTTTAATGGTGTGTTTCTTTTCTTTTTTTTCTTTTTTTTTTTTTTTTAACCACATGAAAGTGTCTCAGAGGGTTCCCCCTTACAGTGCAGGGAAAAAGGGCTTTGACTCCTTTCTGCTGGCGAGTGCTAGTTCCCACTTTTCACGGAAATAAAAATGTACGATGTGGCATTCTCAGGCTGTCAGTTACTAATGACAGAAAGGTGATTTACATAGCAGCCTAAATCGTTATCATAATATTATCAGGAAAGTACTTTTTCCCTTTTTCTTTCCCTCTCTCACTCTCATGCCCTGCAGTAGATTATGGTGACCATTCCCAGGCAGTTTGATTGCCAGACCGTTCTGTGCAGGGGGAGCTGTGACCTTTAATTACTCTTTTCTTTCACAAACCTCCGGTGTTAAATCCCCTGTGAGAAGCTGATACTGGCCGTGAGGTTCCTTGGACGCATTATACCTTGCACCTCCAGGGATCACAGTGGAGCTGGTGGTTTTGGACAGCATCCTTGCAGAGGAGAAGTGGGATATTTATAACTCGGGTACCGCTTGCCAAACTGGAGCCTGGGGACGCTGCCTAAACCTAAAGCATTCAACGTGCTGCTTGTTTTATGGCAGCCTTTCCTTGCATCCCAACATAGAATCATAGAATGGTTTAGGTTGGAAGGGACCTTAAAGACCATCCAGTTCCAACCCCCTGCCCTGGGCAGGGACACCTCCCACCACACCAGGTTGCTCCAAGCCCCCTCCAACCTGCCCTTGAACCCCTCCAGGGATGGGGCAGCCACAGCTTCTCTGGGCAACCTGGGCCAGGGTCTCACCACCCTCACACCGAAGAATTTCTTCCTAATATCTACTCTAAATCTCTCCTCTTTCAGTGTCAAACCCTTCCCCCTCATGCTATGGCTCCCCTCCCTGATAAGATGTCCCCCCCCATCTCTCCTATAAGGCCCCTTTGGGGACTGAAAGGCTGCTCTAAGGTCTCCATCCACAACAATTACAGGCCTCTGGGCCTCTTCTCCAGGCAGGGGGAAGAAATTCCCTCGCGTATTGAGAGAAACCCGAAGATTGCCCTGAAGTACCGTTCCAGTAAATCTACAATGCTTTTAAGCCTAAATATAACACAGGCCTGGTTTGTTTCTCGCAAGATGACAGTGGAAACGGGTAAAGGCCAGCAAGGCAGAGGGAATCGGACCCAAAACAAGCAGCTTGGGCACAATGCAGGGGACAGCATAGACTAGACACTGGTCCCAATAAGCAGTGTGGACAAAGGCACCCTTTTGTGGAAGGAAGATGGAAAAAAACTTAGCTGTATGGCTGTAGGCTGTGCTGTGCCACTTGCCCTTACAAGCGGGGAACGGGCTGGTTTTATCGCCATAAAAACCCACCTGGAGCTCCCCATGGAGGCTGGTGGTCCTGTGTTTGCCCACCGCCACACTTCCAAAGCCTGGCTGTGGGGATGGCAGGACTGCAGGCAGGAGAGGATGCTCTGGGAAAGAAACTCTGCTCAGCGAAATTTGATAAGGGCCCCAGCCTCTGGTCAAGTCTTCTCTTTCCCCTTAATGAGATATTCATGAGCTTCTGGCATGGCTGGAAGGAGGGCTGAGAGAGCTGGAGAGAGCCTGGAGAAGAGAAGGCTCCGGGGAGACCTTAGAGCCCCTTCCAGTCCCTCAAGGGGCTCCAGGAAAGCTGGGGAGGGACTTTTTATGAGAGAGGGGAGCCATAGGACGAGGGGGAATTGTTTTGAACTGAAAGAGGGGAGATTTTGATGAGATCTCAAGAAGAACTTCTTTGGTGTGAGGGTGGTGAGAGCCTGGCCCAGGCTGCCGCAAGAAGCTGTGGCTGCCCCATCCCTGGAGGGGTTCAAGGGCAGGTTGGAGGGGGCTTGGAGCAACCTGGTCTGGTGGGAGGTGTCCCTGCCCAGGGCAGGAGCGTTGGAACTGGGTGATCTTTAAGGTCCATTCCAAACCAAACCATACCATTCTACAGTTCTATGATTATATGAATACAGAGGTAGAATTTCTAGGGATTCACACACTTTTCATCCACTGTATAGTGTTCTCTGCTCCTTCCCCAGCTGTTTTGTACCGTGTCATGGGAAAGCAGAATCCTGCTCACTTTTTGTAGCTCCCTTTTTCAGTTTTCCCCTAAGTGGGATGGATTTGGGTGCTCTCAGCAAGGCCAACTCATTGTCCCCGTAGTAGCAGCTTAAGTCCTAATGAGAGAGTTAAACCACAAGCTGGAGAATGACATCGGGAAGCTCTGGTCTCTGTAGCTCCTGATCCTGAGTAAAAAAGGATGATGAAATGAGATATAATTATGAGACTTTAATATGGATCTCTGGGGTAATTATTTTTATTTTAGGATTAATGTGATGATTAAAAATCCGCTGCATTGATCTGCTAAAGTAGGTTAAATGCTGTGGACTTCTGCTTAAATCCAGAGCTGCTGCTTGCTTTTGTATTGACTCATCTTTCCAGCGCTCGGCTTTCAGCTGAATTTTCTTTTGAATCGGATGCTCAGCTGAAGGCTGGCCTTTTTTTTTTTGTGAGCTCTTGTTTAGCCAGCAGGGAATAATCCTGGATTACATCAGGAAACTACCACGACAGTAAAAAATGTTGAAAGGGTCCCTGTCTTCATCTCCCAACCTGTTGTATGGGAGAGATCAACAGGACAGTCCTTGCCTGCTTTGGCAAGGGAAAAATATCACAGCAATACTTTGCTATATATCTGTATTCTATTGGCAGGGAAATCACTAAATACTATTTTTTTTTTGCAAGCCTGACTTCTGCACAGGATGAGAGTCAGCTGGAGAAGGGAATCTGTCCCTTTAAAAATATTTTTTTTCTTAGCCAAGTGAGGAGAACTCATTTTCAAAGCTCTTAAAGACTTTTAAGCAAAGATCACACTGGAGTCTGTCAGAGGGAGCATATACAATAACTCAAAAAATCACACAGCAAGAAACAGCAGACCTTCTCATGCAGGAAGCCAGCCTTATTTTAAAGCTCTAAATCTTTTAAATGAGAATTAACCATCATTCCTATGTGTGTGTACCCTGTAATTAATATCAGACTCTTATAACTTGAGGTTATACTACCATTTTGGGGATTTCTGAGGCAGCTTTTATTTGACAGTTGCAAATCAATCCCCAGACATCTTTAGCCCTTTTCTTACCCCCATAAGAAATATATTTTATTATCATGGGCAAGTGATGGACAAATAAGGACCAAACCCATAGAAAATAAACCTGGTATACATCTTGAGGGATCTTTTACTCCGTAATGTGCTATAAGACAAGATCAGATTTTACTTGTTCCAGTGACAGCAATAATTGTAATGGGGACACAGAGGCTGAATGTGGCCTGAGATGTATTTTATCCCAAGCTGGGTTCCTGAGGAACCACAGCCAGTTCATGTCAGTTGAGAGCTTCTGCCCTATACCTGGCTTGTGCTCCTCTGCCCTGCTCATAACACCCTGTAAGGATGTTAACTGTAACCTAAGACCAGTGTTAAAAGTCTCTTTCCATTTAAATATTTTTTCCTGAGAGACGTCAGCTGAAGGTCACCTAATGAGTCATCTCTCCAACACACAGCTCTGTGCCCCCTCCGTTACTAACCAGGGTGAAATATTATCCCACCGAAATGACATGCGACCCGTGAGTCACCTCCCTGAATCCCTGACAGGGCTGTAGAGCTGGTTTGGACTTTGGTTGGTTTTCTTCAGAGGAGAAGAGTACTGGAAACTTGAGAAGACAGCAAAGTCTTGAAGCTATAAACACCAATACGTGTATGTATAGGGTATGGCCATCAGCTTAAAGTGACTGGATCTAGCCTACCATAGCAGGAGACACCGAAACTCCAGCTGTTCTGTTCTTGTTACAGGATATTCCCAAGTGCATTTCAAGGGGTTGGAGACCAGGGGACCAGAATTGCCATCATGCCTAACTAAACTGGTGAAGACTAGGAGCTGAGCCAGCTCCCTGAGCGGTCAGGAGCCTGCCGCGGGGGAGAGATGGCATTGGGACGGAGGAGGCAGAAGAAACAGGGAGCTGATAGATTAAATCGCCTGCCTCTGAAGTCATTCCCCACTGGTCATAGAATCATAGAATGGTTCGGGTTGGAAGGTACCTTAAAGATCATCCAGTTCCAACCCCTTGCCATGGGAAGGGACATCCTCCACCAGACCAGGTTGCTCCAAGCCCCCTCCAACCTGGCCTTGAACCCCTCCAGGGATGGGGCAGCCACAGCTTCTCTGGGCAACCTGGGCCAGGCTCTCATCACCCTCACAGCAAAGAAGTTCTTCCTGAGATTTCATCAAAATCTCCCCTCTTTCAGTGTAAAACAATTACCCCTCATCCTATGGCTCCCCCTCCCTGATCAAGAGTCCTTCCCCATCTCTCCTGGAGCCCCTTTTGGGACTGGAAGGGGCTCTAAGGTCTCCCCGGAGCCTTCTCTTTTCCAGACTGAACAGCCCCAACTCTCTCAGCCTGTCCTCACAGCAGAGGGGCTCCAGCCCTCCCAGCATCTTCATGGCCTCCTCTGGCCCCGTTCCAACAGGTCCATGTCCTTCCCGTGCTGATGACTCCAAAGCTGGACACAGTGCTCCAGGTGGGGTGTCACGGGTGTTATCCCATTCCCTTTCTCATTGCTGCTGGTTGTTGCTTTCCCTAATGCTCCTGTCTCCCCCCCTCAAATAAAAGGAGAGCTCACAAGTACATGGCATGTGGATTAAAGCTCTGCAAGAATTTGCAAACTATCACAGGCTGCAATGGAGACTTGAATTGGGGAAAGTGTCCCGAAGTGAAAAGCATCAAGGGGCTCAAATTTTAGAACCAGATTGTGAGGGTCAGTTTCTTCCTCTGCTGTGCTCCCTGGCTCTCTCTAGAGCTCTCCATGGCTCTGGTGCAGAAATCAGGAGGGTTTTAATCCCTGCTCCCTCTAAACTTGCTTTATTTCTAGCATTGCTGTGTTGCCCCTCCACTGTTAAGATGGTAAAACCACTTGCAGATTTAGTCCTTCTCCATTCCCCAGCTGACAGTAAATTAAGGCAAAGAAAGTCAGTTATTTCAATATTTTACATGTGCAAATTGCATTATCCTGAGTGTGTCCCTCATCCAGTTCTCACAAGCCCACCCTCCACAGAAGTGGCTGGTTTGCATAGGGTTTGAATCATGTTGGGCTGTAGTAGCTTTGTAGAAGCTTCTTGGCACAGAGTGGTAAATTATAGGTGTCCCATTTATCAACCAAAAGGTGGTTGTCACCCTCCCTGAGTAATACAGAGACACTTAAATCCTAATTCTAATCCACATAATACTTGGTAGCAGTTTGCTTCAGTCTTTGACTTTGTTCCATTGGGACCTAGGCCTACTTCTGTCCATGCAAACACCTTCTTCTGAATATTTGGCTGAATATCTAGGCTAACTCTGCTTTCTGCACTTTACACACATCTGTTGCCTCCGTATGCCAAAGTAATCATAGAATCGTAGAATTGTTGTGGTTGGAAGGGACCTTTCAGACCACCAACCTACGCTGACAAAAACGACCGCTAACCCGTGTCCCTCAGCATCATGTCTGCCCGGCTTTCAAATACCTCCAGAGATGGTGACTCCGCCACTGCCCTGGGCAGCCTCTTCCAAGGCTTGACAGCCCTTTCAGTGAAGAAATGTTTCCTAATATCCATCCTAAACCTCCCCTGGTGCAACTTGAAGCTGCTTCCTCTTGTCCCATCACCTGTTCCTTGGGAGAAGAGACCAACCCCACCTGGCTACACCCTCCTTTCAGGGAGTTGGAGAGAGCGAGAAGGTCTCCCCTCAGCCTCCTTTTCTCCAGGCTGAACACCCCCAGCTCCCTCAGCCGCTCCTCACCAGACTTGTGCTCCAGACCCCTCACCAGCTCCGTTGCCCTTCTCTGGACACACTCCAGCCCCTCAATGTCTTTTTTGTGGGGAGCCTGAAACTGGACCCAGCACTCAAGGTCCAATGTCCACTCACCTATGTCCAGTACAGGGGGACGGTCACTGCCCCAGTCCTGCTGGCCACGCTGTTCCTGATACAGGCTAGTATCAGGATATATGACAAAAATGCAGTTGGCCTTCTTGGGCATCTGGGCACACTGCTGGCTCATAATCACCTGCTGTTGATGAACACCCCCAGGTCCTTTTCCACAGGGCAGCTCCAGCCACTCTGCCCCAGGCCTGGAGCATCCACGGGGGTGGTGTGACCTAAGTGTGATCCAGGACTTGGCACTTGGCCTTTTTGAACCTAATGCCCAGCATTCCACATTTGTGAATCAAAGCCCTTTCCTGCAGAGTTGTTTAAACCCCATGACATTTCTTTCAAAAACATCTCTGTTCTAGCCTGCCATTGACATGTTTTATGTATTTTTGAAAAAATCAGCTGCTTGCCCTCTGTGCGTATGGGAAGGTACAAAGTTCAAGCTTGAGAAAGTCAAACCCAGAACCAAGTCTTCTTGTTTTGAGTTGTGCCACACCTGTGTCTACCACGGTCCCAGCTGTGAGCGACCACAACCTTGACCACTGTCCTCTGTGGACAGGATTGCAGACCCCCTGGAAATTCCCTGCTTTATTTTTGACCTGATTGGAGCTTCCTGATGTTTCTTACACTTGCTGAATTTAGTTTAGACATAATCGCTGTGTGAAGCTTTACATTTTCTTACTTTCATTGCGCCTCATTCTTACCCTTGATTGCTTTTTCATTTCATTTCTCATTTTTAAATTCAAGTGTATTCATTGCCCAGCAGTCCATGCCTCCCTCGGGAAAACTGTGGACTTAACCTCTCATTTCTTTGGGGCATCTTTGCCCTTCATTGCTTGCATCCGTTTTGTTTTTTCATCAGCCCTGCAGATAGTCACTGTCCTTTCATGTCCTTTTCATTTAGTTAGCTTTATGTTTTAGTTCTCATGATGAAAGTCAACCTCTGGTAGTTTCATGGCACTTCCTGTAAGAACAAATGCAGCCCAGGTTAGGCTTTTCACAGTCCCAGCTGAAGATCCTAGGCAGTTAAGAGTTTGGAGGGCTTGCACAAATAGTAGGAAGACTGCATCCTCAGCAAGTTTGCTGATGACACCAAGCTCAGTGGGGCAGTTGACATGCTGGAGGGAAGGGATGCCATCCAGAGGGACCTGGACAGGATGGAGATGTGGGCCTGTGAAAAACTCATGAAGTGCAAGGTCCTGCACCTGGGTCAAGGCAACCACAAGCACGAATCCAGGTTGGGTGGAGAATGGATGGAGAGCAGCCCTGAGGAGAAGGACTTGGGGGTGTTGGTGGATGCCGAAGCCCAACATGAGCCAGCAACGTGTGCTGGCAGCCCAGAAATCCCTCCACACCCTGGGCTGCATCCCCAGCAGCGTGGCCAGCAGGGCCAGGGGGGATGGTTTGCCCCTCTGCTCTGGGGAATCCCTACCTGGACTACTGGGTCCAGCTCTGGAGTCCTCAGCACGGGAAAGACATGGACCTGTTGGAATGGGTCCAGAGGAGGCCATGAAGATGGTCCAAGGGCTGGAGCCCCTCTGCTGTGACGACAAGCTGGGAGAGTTGGGATTGGTCAGCCTGGAGAAGAAGAGGCTCTGGGGAGACCTTATAACGTCCTTCCAGTACCTAAGGGGGGCCTACAGAAAAGCTGGGGAGGGACCTTTGATCAGGGAGGGGAGCCACAGGACGACGGGGAATGGTTTTAAACTGAAAGAGGGAAGATTGAGATGAGATGTGGGGAAGAACTTCTTTGGTGTGAGGGTGGTGAGAGCCTGGCCCAGGTTGGCCAGAGAAGCTGTGGCTGCCCCATCCCTGGAGGGGTTCAAGGCCAGGTTGGAGGGGGTTGGAGCAACCTGGTCTGGTGGGAGGTGTCCCTTCCCAGGGCAGGGGTTTGGAACTGGATGATCTTTAAGGTCCCTTCCAACCCAAACCATTCCATGATTCTATAAGAGATTGCGCCTTCCACTTCTGTGCATGGAGAGAGGGAGTTTTGCCTACTTCTGTGGCAGTTTTGGGATACAACCACATTGAATCTAAACGACATTTTGCTCATTGTCTTTAGCACAAGTCCCCAGTGCAATTGGACTCTGTGGGTAAGTTTACACAGAAGAATACAGTTCAATGTAGGGACGCTTGACCTGGTGCTAAATATATTAGTTTTGGAAACATGAGATGCAAAGCAATTAGCTCAGTCAGATCTCTGATGCTATGGTGACATTGCTCGTGGTACCCAGGATGTGTCAGGTATCGTTGCACTGAGCTAACATCTCAAGTGTCAAAATTTCCTGGTATCTTAAAACATTTGGGTTTTCCTGCGAGTCTGTGTGCTTGGGGATTGACTGGCATTTTTTTTCTTGGTAAGAAAACAGCCTGCCTCACTGTCAGCTCATTCATTTGTGGGCTTTGTGTTGCCCCTACCTATTACAAATAATATTTTAGTTATAGAATCACAGAATCATAGAATGCTTTGGGTTGGAAGGGACCTTAAAGATCATTTAGTTCTAATCCCCCTGCCCTGGGCAGGAACACCTCCCACCAGACCAGGTTGCTCCAAGCCCTGTCCAGCCTGGCCTTGAACCCCTCCAGGGATGAATATTTATTAAAAATGAATGAATACTGATTATTTATTACTTCTTTTTTATCTTCCTGCCACAAATGGGAAAATGAAAGAGTCTATTGTTTTTAAATTATCTTTTGATGTCTTTGGTGTTCTAGTCAACACTTCATCCCATTTAAGCAGACTATTTGAATGTTGGTGGTGATTCTATTTTACCTTTACCTTCTTGGGAAGTGATTTTAGATCACGTTTTTCCTGACATTGCATGTGAATATTTGATACAAGGTTTAACTCAAATGTGAAATGTGCTATGTGAAACAAAACCTTTTTTTTCTATACAGCAGTGGTTATAATCCAGAATCTTCCCACCTATGTTTCCGATTTTGCTCTTTGTGCTAGTCAAAATATACTCCTCCACCACTTTATTACTACCATTTCAACTCAAACATGTGGGGCCAAGCTTGTCCCTGGTATAATACGGTGTGGCCAACTGTGTGGTGTAACCACACATGCGCATTTCCCACATCCCCAACCCATAGTTTGTTTTTTGTGGGACCCGTGTAATTTCATTTCTTCCTTCTGTTGTGAATATTCCATTCCTGCTCTCCCACCTACTTTCAGACATTTTCAAAACCTTTTCTAAGGGTTTTTTTCCCTGAGAAGGTTGCCAGCAATCAGCTCAGCAGTTACCTGCTGTCAGTCAACTTGCAAAGCCATAGGTCAATGCGACAAAGATTGATCTCTGTTAATACAGTGAGCAGAGGTATCTATGTGTGCTTATCCAGACTAAAACTTGCATTCTGCTCATTTTACTGGAGAAATAAGTATTTTTCTAAACAAAACTAGTCAGATTCAACTCTGCATCCACTGAATGCACACAGGAGTTTTATTATAGACTCACACAAAAAGGGGAACGTCCTGCTGAAGTACGTGAGTTGGCACTGGAAATGTTTTATTTCTTTGTGCTGGGTCTGGTCAGGTTAAGCCCAGGAGTTCTCCACTGAAAGAGGCCAATGCATGCATGGTATTTTTCTGGCATTATTGCACAGGTGACTTGGACCTGGACTGCTACAGGCAGATTTATGTTTCTTTCTTTCATCTATGCTGTGTCTGTCTCGATTGCTGTGCCTTGAATTTTTATTTCAAAATGGATTAGAGTGTTCGAAGTGATATTAAACTATTCAAGGTGCTGGAGCGTCTCCAGAGAAGGGCAATGGAGCTGGTGAGGGGTCTGGAGCACAAGTCTGGTGAGGAGCGGCTGAGGGAGCTGGGGGTGTTCAGCCTGGAGAAAAGGAGGCTGAGGGGAGACCTTCTCGCTCTCTCCAACTCCCTGCAAGGAGGGTGTAGCCAGGGGGGGTCGGTCTCTTCTCCCAAGGAACAGGCGATGGGACAAGAGGAAATGAACTCATGTTTCACCAGGAGAGGTTTAGGATGGATATTAAGGAAAATTTCTTCCCTGAAAGTGTTGTGAAGCCTTGGAAGCGGCTGCCCAGGGCAGTGGTGGAGTCACCATCCCTGGAGGTATTTGAACTATGTGTAGACGTGATATTGAGGGACATGGTTCAGTGGTGGAGTTGGCAGTGTTAGGTTAAGGGTTGGACTTGATGATCTTAAAGATCTTTTCCAACCTAAATGATTCTGTGATTCTATGAGTCTTAAGTAAGCATTTGCCTTTCTCTTGTCATCTAAATTCATTGTCTTCAGGGGCTGAGCCTGGCCCTTTTGGCAGGAAAGGGCAGTTTATGGACACAGAGACTAAGTAGTCTTTTTGACTTTTCTGGGTTGGGTTTGATCTCAGTGTCTCATCGTTACCGAGGGGATTCTTTACTCCTTTTGAGCCTCTCTGGTGCCTTTTCACGTGCAGTCTGAATAAACTTGCTGTTTCTGGCATGCATGAAAAAAACTGGATCCTCATTTTTTCTCAAAAACTCCTCTTATTGTTATCTCTGTTGGCTCCTTTGCTTGTCTTCACGTGTGCAGCAGATGTCACACTGGAGACTCCTAATATTCCCCTTTCTTACCCAACCTCCTCTTACTCTCTGTTCCATTTTAGTGAGTGTTTTCGATCACTCTCGTCTGCAGGTCATTCATGCATACCACTGCTTTCGTTTTATTTTCCATACACCCTGTGGACACAGTGAGTCATATTTTCCGTATTTTTGCAGAAAGAAGGAACTGGATCTTCAGCAAGATTAACCATCTGACTTTGCTACACCACTGTGACATCTCTGTTAGTGGGCTGGGGGGCATCACTTTCCGTTTTCAAATCCCATGATCATTTAACACTCAAGTCTTCAGTTCCTCCTCTCAAGGGCACAGGAATTATGAAACAGGAAAATCATGGAATCATGGAAGAGTTTGGGTTGAAAAGCACCTTCAAGACCATCCAGTTCCAACCCCCCTGCCCTGGGCAGGGACACCTCCCACCAGACCAGGTTGATCCAAGCCCCCTCCAACCTGCCCTTGAACCCCTCCAGGGATGGGGCAGCCACAGCTTCTCTGGGCAACCTGGGCCAGGCTCTCACCACCCTCCCAGCAAAGAAGTTCTTCCCCACATCTCATCTCAATCTCCCCTCTTTCAGTGTCAAACCCTTCCCCCTCCTCCTATGGCTCCCCTCCTTGATCACGAGTCTCTCCCCATCTCTCTGGAGCCCCTTTAGGGATTGGAAGGCTGCTATAGGGTCTCCCCCGAGCCTTCTTTTCTGAGGAGGCTCTGTGGTACAATGAAACTGAGGTACAGTGAAAGTAAGTGATTTTCCATTGACTTCAGGAAGCCTATAGGTAGCTTGGATTGTCTGTTTGTCAGGGCAGGGACTGTACAGGGCTTCTGTGTTTGGGTAACATGTAACAGTGTGGTTGCAGCACCATGAGTGGGCCTGCAGAAATATGATTATAAAATTATTAATGATGTATACAGAATTAATGTATATACTATTAGCTTATAACTAATAAGCTAATAGCTTATAGCTTGCTGTCATCTCCTAGTAGCTTCTTTGCTAGAGAGAATGCATAGAGAAGAAATATGAGAAATGCTAGAAAGAAAGAGCAGGGAAAGTGAAGACAAATGAGAGACGAAGTTCAGACAGCAAATGCAGTAATTTGCCTTGCTCTTGGGGTCATCTGTATTTTCTTTTCACCCCTTCAGAGAAGGAATCCATAGACTCCTCTGCTTCCCGTTGCTTGACCATCTGTGGTAAACCAGCAAGCTGAGTCAGATTTTGGCTTAGCTCCACTGATATAAAATGATACTGGTTTCTGTTCGGTTTTTCTTGCCTTTGTGTTTAATCTGCCTCTGGTAGATGCAGGATGGCGGTAGTGATAGGAGTCACCTTGAAAGAGGAATGGAAATAGCCTGCTGGCTGGGACAAAATGAGAGGAGCTGCTGCTGCTGGGGAATGGGTTGGCATCACACTGGCAAATGCTCTTCTGTGCCCTCTCCTTGCTTTGCCTGTGAATGCACCCTCAGCAAGCTTGCTGGCAACACCAAGCTGTGTGGTGAGGTTGACACACCGGAGGGAAGGGACGCCATCCAGAGGGACCTGGACAGGATGGAGATATGGGCCTGTGTGAACCTCATGAAGTTCAATCAAGACAAGTGCAAGGTCCTGCACCAGGGTTATGGCAACCACAAGCACAAATCCAGGCTGGGTGGAAAATGGATGGAGAGCAGCCCTGAGGAGAAGGACTTGGGGGTGTTGGTGGATGCGAAGCCCAACATGAGCTGGCAACGTGCGCTGGCAGCCCAGAAAGCCCCCCGCACCCTGGGCTGCATCCCCAGCAGCATGGCCAGCAGGGCCAGGGGGGATTCTGCCCCTCTGCTCCGCTCTGGGGAGACTCCACCTGGATAATTGTGTCCAGCTCTGGAGTCCTCAGCATGGGAAGGACATGGACCTGTTGGAATGGGTCCAGAGGAGGCCATGAAGATGGTCCAAGGGCTGGAGCCCCTCTGCTGTGAGGACAGGCTGAGAGAGTTGGGGCTGTTCAGTCTGGAAAAGAGAAGGCTCCGGAGAGACCTTAAAGCCCCTTCCAGTCCCTCAAGGGGTTCCAGGAAAGCTGGGGAGGGACTCTGGATCAGGGAGGGGAGCCATAGGACGAGGGGGAAGGGTTTGATACTGAAAGAGGGGAGATTGAGATGAGATCTCAGAAGAACTTCTTTGCTGTGAGGGTGGTGAGAGCCTGGCCCAGGTTGCCCAGAGAAGCTGTGGCTGCCCCATCCCTGGAGGGGTTCAAGGGCAGGTTGGAGGGGGCTTGGAGCAACCTGGTGTGGTGAAAGGTGTCCCTGCCCAGGGCATGGGGTTGGAATTGGATGGTCTTTAAGGTCCCTTCCAACCCAAACTCTTCTATGATTCTATGCCCCTGTTGCCACTCAATCCTTATTATCTTGATGGGCTGATGACTCAGTCACTTGCTCAGTCACTGCTGTTACATCTCTAGAGCACGTGGGTCTGTCCTGAATAAATTCTGCTCCTTCCATGCTCATGGCCTGCTCTCTGGTTAGAGTCTGGACAGAACGGCCAGCTGTGCTTAAAGTCTTTTGGGCCTTCTCCATTTGTTAGCTGTAGAATAGCTCCATTTTTAAAAGCCTTGGCTTTTTTGTCTCGGCTTAATTTTCACCTCGCTTTCGTCCTTCAGAAAGGCAACGAGACCCTCCTGAGGTGGGATCTCAGTGTGACGGCGGCGTGGATACGAAGCTTCATGCCGCAACCTATCCACTTCTTCATTCTCGCTTTAGTAGTTCAAAAACTACTTCATCATTGTTTGTCCCTCTCCGCTGTTAAAAACCTCCCCTTGCGCAGGAGTTGGTTGTTTGGATTGTGGCAACGGGCTTTTTGCTTTGCTCCCCGCTGCTTCTCGACAGCCCGTCTGGACAAGCCCGTCACAATGACTGCTGCTTTGTTAATTTGCTGGGGTTTTTTTCATGCCCTCCTGCTATTCTTATATTGCGCCGGTGTTTATTTGACCACACACTGACACAACATTTACAGTTACCAATTAGGATCAAAATGTTGCTTTGACATTTACCTGAAACTCAAGGTCTTTGTTACTGAGACTTAAGAGGGTTTCTCTAACACAAGGCACAACCTCGCTCATAACTCTTAATTGTGAGGGGTAAGTCCTGTGATTAACGATGTCCGTAAACCTTGAGGAGAGATTTGCTGACAGCGAGTGGTCAAAACAGCGTCTCTGCACTTGGAGCGTTTCTGGTTCTTATATCTTTTTTCAAGCCTTCCCTCGTCATGGCCAGCATCAAACGTTGGGGGAACATCCTAATTTTAGAAGGAAAAAAACATTAGGGCAAATTGACCAAATGGCAAAGTTCCACCATTGGTAATCATTGGTAATGATCCTGGGCTTAAAATTAGCTTCTCTTTGGTTTTTTTTTGTTTTGTTTTTCTCTGTCTAAATTACATAGGAGACCGCTATGTGTAAGTCATTTCCTCTGCTTTCCTTCCCTCCTTTTAATCTTTCCTCTCCCTTTGTTCTGCTTCTTTTTCTTTTCCTTTCTGTGTTTCTATCCTGCATGTGCTTTTCTACTGCAGTTCTGATATGCAGGCGCTTAATTTACTTTTTCTTTGTTTACCAGTTAAAATGAGGGTGAACATGATAGAATTTAACTACGGTAATATGCTAGAAATACACTGATGGAGCAGTTCAAGTCTGTTTTGTGTTTTCTCAGGATCTTTGCAAACTTGGCCAGACAGCAGCTTTTTTGAACACTTAAGACTCATGACAGAGAGGATTAGAAGATTTTTTATTTTTAAAATTGAAATCTCCCAACTCAAGGCTGATTGAAATCAATGATAAAACTCTCAGCAGTCTTGTTAGGAACAGAATTATTTCAGGTCAGTGTTTTTAAATGCCGCATCCTTGATTTCTACTCAGTCTTTATACTTACAAACCACTATTTTGGGAGTTGTTCTTACCAGGAGGAGGAGGTTTATTGCACCATCATGCCAAGAAATGCAGAGCAGCAGCTTGGTCTTAGTCTTGCAGACTCAGAGCCAGACACACTGCCTTATGAGCTGCGTAGCATTTCTTCCATGGTGTGTTTTGTCTATATTTAAGAGTATATGTGGCATTAAACTCTGAAGTATCCATTTGTTGGAAAAAAGCACTGTATAGTCACCTTTTCCCATCTGCCTCAGGGTCAGACGCTTAGTTTGCTCCTGACCCTAAGCTCAACTTTCTACTTTGTCCTTACCCTGTGGAAGCGCCATACCCAGACCCTTGCTTGCCCCCGTTAGATATTTTTGTACCTCGATTTGATCCCCCCCGTTCTGCCATTTCAAAGCTAAGTATTTTAAGATGTTCATTAGAAGACACGTCTCCCATTCCTCAGTGTTAGTCGCCCTGATCTCCTCTTGGATCTCACCCAAAATGCGCATGTCCTCCTTTAAACTTGGTGCCTCGGCCGTGGTACACGCTGTTCCCAAAAAAAGGCTTGATAAGAGGAGGGCATTAAAGAGTGGTTTTATCATTTCTTTTGCTTTATGGACTGGTTGACCCCCCTCCACCTTTGAGCATTTACTTAGCTTTTCCTCCAGCTGTTACGTGCAGAGTGAAGAGATAGAAAGGGAAAATCCTTTACGGAATGTTTTAATTCTTCATTTGCCTGAATATTGTTCACCTGTGAAGGACACACCGGCGCCAGCTATTTATCTAGGTTAATGCTCTCTATTTCAGTTTGTTGAGTAAATATCTAAGCACCAAGTATCTAATTTCAATCCAGTTAAAAAGTACAATTCCAGCTTAGTTTTCCCACACTTCTGCCCCTTCTCTCAATGTATCATACAGTGCTGCCCTTAGCAATTTAAACATATTTATGAAGTCACATATTTAGATGCCTTTTAAAAAGACACACAGATTCAAAAGATGCATGTTTCCATACCAGTTACAGTGTGGGAAAAAAAATGTGTTAGACTGTGGTACATGGGAATCACAAGTGTTTATTTCAACAAGCCTAAAAGTGAAGGTGTCTTAGTAAAAGTGAGAATTTTCTCATATTTTCTTCACACCAATATTCTGCTCGGAAGTTGTACCTTGGGCAGCCTCTGCTGATTAAAACAGTCGGAGCAACGAGGAAGGTATGGGACTCCCTGAGAAGCCATAGCACTGCGTTACCCTATAGCTGATACAGCATAACCTATACACCCTTTGAGGTGATTCTCCAAATTGATCACCGAAGCAGCTCTCTCCAAGCTAAATGTAAGATGTAAGCATGTGACGTCATCTCATTTTGCTTATGGCAATCAGGATAGTCTCTTCCACTTGTCCTAATTTTTTGGAAAACAGGACAATCATAGAATCATAGAATGGTTTGGGTTGGAAGGGACCTTAAAGACCATCCAGTTCCAACCCCCTGCCCTGGGCAGGGACACCTCCCACCAGACCACGTTGCTCTAAGCCCCCTCCAACCTGGTCTTGAACCTCCATGGATGGGGCAGCCACAGCTTCTCTGGGCAACGTGATCCAGGGTCTCACCGCCCTCACAGCAAAGACATTGACATATTTAACTAAGAAGTAATCAGAATGGGTCTCCTATGAGCAAAAATTTGACTGTGTATTTGAAATGTTCCCTTCTTTATACTTAAAAATTTTTTATTTCAAAAAGCAACATTTGAACACTGGAGAACATTCAAGGTATGAAAATGCATTTGAAAGATTCAGAGGTATCCTTTCAATATTTTCATAGTGGTTTTCTTCTACCTTTTGCGGTGGGAGGCGGCTTGGGGGGGAGGAGGCAGTTTGGGTTAGCTCTTTCCTCAGCTCAGGGATTTGAAATGACTCCCTACCTTCTTCAGAATTCCTTCTTCCCCAAAATGCCTTTACCAAAAAGTTTGTTTTCAATAAAAAAATCCAATCAAACGAAAAGATTAAAAGGCACAAAACATGCAAGAATAAACTTCTTAAATTCTTTCAAAATATCTTGGGTTTAGGTCAGAAAAAACATTTGTATGTGCTTCACTTGGGTGGTGGGATCCTTCTGTCACACTTGCCCACACCACAGGTGGCCCCAGCCTCCCCGTTCTGCTGATGGAGAGAGAGTTAGGGGGCTGGATCAGTCCCCCCCTAGAGTGAAGGCCAGCCTTTGAGTGGGTGAATCTTTCCCTAAACTAACTGTATGGAGCAAATCCATGGATTTTTAAGAATGGAGGGGCTTGGGTCTTTTTAGTCTGGAGAAGAAAAGACTGAGGGGGGATCTGATCAAAGCCTATAAATAGTTAAATTGTGGGTGTCAGGAGGATGGGGCCAGGCTTTTGTCAGTGGTGCCCAGTGACAGGACAACAGGTAACAGGTACAAACTTGAACATGGGAAGTTCCATCTAAACATGAGGAGGAACTTCTTTCCTGTGAGGGTGGCAGAGCCCTGGCAGAGGCTGCCCAGAGAGGTGGTGGGGTCTCCTTCTCTGAAGACATTCAAACCCCACCTGGACACGTTCCTGTGGGACCTGCTCTGGGTGGCCCTGCTTTGGCAGGGGGTTGGACTAGATGATCTCCAGAGGTCCCTTCCAACCCCATATCATTCTGTGACCCAAGAAGATTAGCTCATGGGGAAATTCCCACACTGCAGATACTTGTATTTGGGCAAGGTTGTCGTAAAAGAACTATGACAGCAAGCAGTTGCATGCACGCGTTTGCACAACACAGAACAAATACATTTCTACTCTATGTTTGTGGAGCTGTTTAGAGCAACTCGCCTTTTCTGCTGCAGGAAGCAAAAAGGCCTTATTTTAACACCCTCTGTTGTTCCTTCTTAATTTCCTATGCTTACAACTGCTGCCAGTTGGACTAGAGGATGGACGCGGTCCGAGAGATCCTCCATTACTTGTAATAAGCCTGTTGACCAAGAAAGCTAGCAGGGTCCTGGATGCCCTTTCTTTCGGGCAAAGAGGCTGGCAGATTGCTGCTTCCTGGCTGTCCCCGCACAGCCCCGCCGGGAAGTTAACTTTCTGCATTGGCAGCGTGAAATGTTCACGACTCAGCTGCCAGGCTTCTGAAACCACGAAATTGGGTTAAAATGGAGAAGATTAAAAATAGCAATCTGCAGGATTCGTTTTCCTTGACTTCTGAGCTAAGGGAAGGATTCGGCTTGTGTTGTCAAATGTTTCTACCAACCCAGCTTTTTTAAGTACACGGGAGATTTCTACCCAACTATAGGTGGGGGTTCTAGAAGACTGCAGGCATTGTGGGTCTTGGAATGAATTTGTGAAAGTTTGGGAAACAGGGCGTTGTGATGACTGTGGTAGGCATTGGCTTGAAAAATGCAAAACAGGTAAAGGAGCAATATAGTGTGCTTTAGAGTCATCATCAAATGACAAATCCTTTGCCAGCATGGCCAACACATTAGAGGAAGAACCCACTGCCTACCACTTTTAACAACTATTGTAGATGTAAAATTGAAGTTTGGAGGGCTTTACTTCTTTAGCCTTGTAGTTTTTCACCTAAATCTCCAGCTTTTTGCACTTGGGTCTCTGGGAATGAAGTTTCCACCTTGCTGCACACATATGTGCGTTGTTTATGAGCACAGATGGTTACTGGCCTTCCAGTTTGGTTGGGGAATCTGGCGGTGTTTTCAGCCAAGGACATTTAGAGTCTATGGGAACTGAAAATTAATTGTTTCCACCAGTAAGACGGTGTCTTGTGGTTCTTGGTATCTTTTTGTTGTTTTTGATGAATGTGTCATAGTCACATTTCTGTGTTAAAAAAAGGACATGAGAACTCATGCTGATAGACTTAACCTAATGAATGATATCAAATATCAACTGCCTCGTTTTCTTGCTAGAGGGCTGCAGTTTAGCTGGCAGAATGGAGAGGAATTGGCAAATTGGACCGGCACCTTTAATTTGACGGATGACGGAGCAGTGAAGAGTGGCAGTGACACAGGCACCAGGTACCAACACCCGAGGGAATGACTACAGAGATTTCTCTCTCTCTCTTTGTATCAACCACAAACGTCAGCACAGGCTGTATGAAAAAGGGGTTTTCAGTTTGCTTTGGCTGCTGGGTGCTGCTCCCCGTGGCACAGAAGATGCCAGGGATAACGAAGTGCTGTGTTGTTTTCCCCCTCCAAGGCCTTGGGGACATTTTGGAATATGGCACAAGCATCCGTGCAGCACACAGGAGGGTGACTTCTGTGTCCTGACCTCTCCCATTTCCATTATTCCCCCCCTCCCAGTGCCATGTGTCTACCTGTGAGAGAGTGGGACCTGGGTGGGGAACGTCCCAACATGACAGTAACGATTCATGAAGAGCACATTGGAGAATCTGGCCCAAGGCTTTCTTTATAGTAGGATATGTGTTCTAAGAAAACACAGTTTAACACAAAAGTCTTTCCAGGGCCTAGTAGGGAAGAAGGGTTCTATCAAGGTAAGACTGAAGAATTTCATTTATTTTTTATTATTGAAAATATGAGGAGCACTAATGTGCCATGGCACTTTTTATACTTATTAATTTGAAGTAGGGTCCTTTTGACTGACATGTATCTGAAGGGTGTTTTTGCATAGATCTGGGTAAAGGCATAGGGTGAATATTTAGGGTTGTAGAGGTTGAAAATCCTGAGTCATGCGTAGTATCAAGTTCAATAACGAGCAGGGAAATCTTAGAAAGGCTGTAAGCTAAAGAAAATATAAAATGAATTAAAAGAAGCTTACGATTAATACCTGTGTATCAATAAAAGTCTTTCTGGATAAATTGCGTACTTCATTTAAAATATCATCGTTTTGGTAACCATATGCCTCTGCAGCTGTGGAGCTGATGATAGCATGTCAAAAGCAAGCGGAAGTACAGGATCTGACCTGCCAAAAATGATCCAGCCTCACTGAACTGCAGCGATGCTGCAATTCCTGCTCGGGCTCCTCGGGGTAGAGTGATCCTGTGCCAGTGCCCGACACTCGGCTGGTTTAACTCCTTACGGTTCTTTATCGAAAGAACCAGCTACAGCTGCAGGGTTGTTTTTTTTTTTTTTTGCTCAGAGCGAGGGAAAGATGGTTCATTCTCTATATGTATATATGAATGCATGCCTCTGCCTCTCTGCCTGTTGATCAATCTCTACTTTCGTTGCCTATGTGGATGCACCTGCAGTCTGTATATGCAAGGTCTCCAGCTGAGGCACTTTAGGCATATAAAAGAACTGAATGTGGCACTAAGATACCTTCTTGGAGTCATGAGAGAAGTAAGAAATATGGCTTTCCTCCTCCAGGCACCCTTGACAGAGACAATTGGACCATCATTGATTGTGGGATGGGGAACCAAAACCCTTGACTGCAAAATGCACGCTCATTGCAAGGCAGGGAGCGACAGTGCTATTCTGAATTTGTTTAGAAAGACCAAGAGATTCAGGGTGTGAGTGGTTTTGATACAAACAGGCTCAAACTGCACAAGTTAGGTATAAATTTCCAGGGTTATTTCAATGAAAGCTGCAAATTTCAAAGACTGTGTCATGCTAATGACTGGGAAGCTGAAAGATGGAGATTTTAAGTTAGAGATAAGCCCAGCTCCAACACAGATTGCGTGCAAGTGTGTTACAGATAGTATTTGTCTGTCTAATAGCTGAGAATACAGGACAATAAAAAAGAACTGTATAAATGTGGAGGTGAGGCTGGAGATGAGGCTGCGTGGTGAATAACTGCGGAGCTATGTCATAAATTGTTCACTGTTTACCTTTGATCACTTTTCTTACTGCGGTATCACTAGACATCTCCTGAGAGTCTTGATCTGACACCCAAGTTCAGGGCTGTTGATATCAATTGAAAACAAGCCTTCCTCTAATGAATAATTCTTTCCGCGGAATGGAGAACTTGCAGACGACATTTTACCGGCCTGGTTTTACTTGTATGTATTTACAGGTCTCCAGAGAGTTATCTAAAGTGATAGTAATTATATTCATATGCAGAGTAAATACCTTTCGCTGCATGGCTCTGCAGTTTATTGTGTGTTGTCAGTTCCCTGTGAAAGGTTTGCTGTTTAAAGATATTAATTGAAATAGTTATTGATCTGCTTTTCATTAGTTAATATCATTTATATATGTATATGTATATAGATCACATACATACATGTGTGATATCAACCCAGGTATCTTCTGTAATTACTCTTTCCCTTTTAATTGTGTAATGGTGTAGGGACATTGACAACTCATTCTGTAGGAGTGATTTGTCGGATGAAAAGGAAGGACTTCCAAAGCAAAGGCACATGGAGAGAAGAGCATTAGAGTTGCCAGACAGCTAGACTTCGTGAGAGTGGTGGCCATATCAAAACACTGAGCAGTGGAGATTAAACATTGCGTGGAAAGGATCAAGTAGGACAAAAATGAAGACTTTTCGTGTTATCTGATTTCAGTAGAAACTGATCCAGCCCTTAACACACACATGGTGTTAAAGTGCGGCTTGCAATTGGAATGTTTTTTGCCGTCCAGGGGAGCTCATGATGCAGTTTCAGAGACAGAGCTCTTGTCATCCCAGCGTGTAAGACACTTCTTCGGATTACGTAGAACTAGTCCATGGAGATAAAAGCTAATATCATGAGCTCAGCTCAGCACGTAGTGCAGTTGAGGGTATGGATCGTGTTTGTGGTATCTAATATTGCTGTGGGTAGACGCCTGACAGAGATCTCTGTTTGCTGGGGCTTTTTGGGGCACCAAAAGCTTCATTTCCATGCATGTTGCTTTGCTGCAGGTCTTCCAGGTGGCAAAGAAGTGTCAAGAAGTAAAAGCAAAACACTCCATAATTCCCAAAAGCCATAAGGATATGTGCTTTCAAACAAAGGAGGACTAGATGGGCTGGAGGGTCTTTGAAACACCCACTCAGTGTCAACAGGTTGTCAAATCCTTGTTCATTTTTGGTTCTTACGTATCAGCCATTGCTCAGATTTCTACCTTTTGCTTTTTATCTTGTGCCAGGTATTATAGATCTTACAACATCCTTGTGGGGAGTCAGGTAAAGGGTTCTATTTTATGTTTGTTATGAGAAATGATAATATGAAACTTCTTCCTAGAGCCCTGATTCCTCTGTTCTCCTTTTAATATGTTTTGCAACTTACTGGGATTGTGAGTCTTCGTGCTTAAAGCATTTTTTGTTGCCAAGAAGCTGCCTTAATGACATGATAATCTATCTGCCATATTAGTTGAGTTATGTTCTTCTCTGCCACCTTCAGTCCATCTGAGCAGAAGATCAGGTTCCATGTAGGTGAGACCACAGAAACCTCTGATGGCTGAGAGGAGACGTGAGCTTTATACTTTTGGGCCTGTCAGTTTGTACGCTGAATTTTTCAATGATGTGACAAATCTGGAGCTTTGTCCCCAGTGGCTACAAAACAGAATCAATTGGGTTCATCAAATGTACATTTTACAAGAATGAATGTAAGGGCTTGAGACGTCAGACCTCATTTGCCTGGACAGTAGCTAAGTCATGGTGCTGAAGTCCTCATATAAAGATACTAAAATCTTGAGAACCACAAGAAAAAAAAAAAAAAAAAAGTCATTGCTGTAATGATAAACTAAAATGTGTTTTTTGAGATGTTATAGATGTGCAAGCATTGTCATGTGTTTTGTTATGCCTCCCAGGTGGTCATATGGATCACAACATCAGCAGCTTATTTCAATCAGAGTGATGGGAATGGCCTTGATTAAAACAGCCATGCAGCAGTTTATTAAAAATTGGAAGAGTTCTGAAATGACATTGGTAGAATAGGACCCCCTGCAGCATAACCCAGTGCTGCATGTCAAGAGCTGACGTTGTTTTCAAACAGTAACTGTGAAAGAAAAGAAACACCAGAGTCTCCCCCAAAATACAATTGAATGAACAGTCCAACAGATCATTGCAGGGGATGTTGTAGGACTGTTTCTTCTTTAGCTCCCGTGGTTACACCCACAGCTGTTGGAGTAGAGCTGTACTGGGTAGTGTATTAGACTGAGATTTTGGAGAGACTTGGGTCCCAAAGAAGCGGACAAATGAGAAGAGAGCAACGTGGTGTTGGCAGGAGTGGATGTTTGGTCGATTCCCTGATCATAGAATTATAGAATTGTTATGGTTGGAAGAGACCTTTAAGATGATCAAGTCCAGCCATTAACCCAGCTCTGCCAGTTTACTACTAAACTATGTCCCTCAGCAGAACGTCTGCCCAGCTTTTAAATACTTCCAGGGATGGTGTCTCCACCAGTTCCATGGGCAGCCTCTTCCAAGCCCTTTTGGGGAAGAAATATTTCCTAATATCCATCCTAAACCTCTCCTGGTGAAACACGAAGCCGTTTCCTCTTGTCCCATTGCCTGTTCCTTGGGAGAAGAGACCGACCCCCCCTGGCTACACCCTCCTTGCAGGGAGTTGGAGAGAGCGAGAAGGTCTCCCCTCAGCCTCCTTTTCTCCAGGCTGAACACCCCCAGCTCCCTCAGCCGCTCCTCACCAGACTTGTGCTCGAGACCCCTCACCAGCTCCGTTGCCCTTCTCTGGACCTGCTCCAGCACCTCAATGTCTTTCCTGTCTTGACGAGCCCCAAGCTGGACACAGCACTCGAGGTGTGACCTCCCCAGTGCCCAATACAGGGGGACAGTCACTGTCCCAGTCCTGCTGGCCACACTGTTCCTGATAGAGGCCAGGATGCTGTTGGCCTTCTTGGCCACCTGGGCACACTGCTGGCTCATGTTCAGCCACTGTCAACAAACACCCCCAGGGCATTTTCTGCCAGTCAGCTCCAGCCACTCTGCCCCAGGCCTGGAGCATCCATGGGGTTGGTATGACCCAAGTGTTACCCACAACCAGGCACTTTGCCTTGTTGAACCTCAGACTATTGGTCTTGGCCGATTGATCCTGTCCAGATCCCTCTGTAGAGCCTGCCTACCCTCAAACAGGTCGACACTCCTACCCAGCTTGGTGTCCTCTGCAAACTTAGTCATGTGGCGTTGGGCAGTAGAGACAAGCAATCCCAAATGACCTGTGTGCTGAGATGTGACCAAAATCCGAACATCAGTGAGAAGCCAGGGCGGTTTGCCAGGAGCTTTCATAGACATGAAAAATGTGTCCTCGGGGGTATCACAACTACTGTCTTAACTGTGTAATCTGTCCATGAAGTCATGGGACCAGATCAAACAGAGAATCCAGAAAAGGGACACCTCCAAGATATGATGGATGGATGAATGTGCTTTCCTGAGCTTACTTGGGAGGTACATAGAGGTATCAATGAACTGCTTTTGAAGGACAGAAATATAAAAGTCACTCCTCTTCTGTGGAAGATCAAACTTAGGAATTTGGGGCTGGTTCATGGAAGCATTTTTGTGTTGTGTTTTGGTTTTTTTTTTAGAGAAAAATCTTTAATTTGGAAGACAGGCAGGGTATCTTGGGAAACTGCCTTTGTCTTGGTGGATGGACATTTCTGATGCCACTTAGTACCAAAATCCAGAAAAACTTGAGACGCTCTAAGGAGACAAATCAAGCCAAACATTTGAAAATATCCTAGGTGGGTGATCAAGAGGTTCATGAGTTAATAGCTTTTAATGGATCCCCTGGAAAGCATGAGTCCCTGTACAAGAATTTCAGCTCCTGACTTTTGCTTGATTACTCTGGTTCTTCTAGAAAAAAAACAGCCTTGAACTAAAGATGCCATTTCTATCTTTAGCTTCCAGGCATTGGATACTATTTTTCCTTGGTATACTGTATTGAAAAGCTTCCTGCCACTAGTAATTGCTTCCTGGTGCAGTGTGTCCCTACTCAGCCACGATATATTTAGATTAAGTTTCATATGCCTCATACTTTTTGGAACATATGTTCTGCAGGTCCTTTCATAACTCTTGCCAGGATCTCGAACCCTCAAACATGAAATATCAGAACTGCAGGCAGTAATGCAGAAGAGCTATTACCACATAATGTATACAAAGATGTATAACCATTTTCTCTTACTCATATTTTCATTTTTTTACATGACACTGTTTGTAATGACACATTTTGGTCCTTGCTACAGCCACGTACTGAAAGTTTACAATCAGTTGGACACCTACTACATGTAGTGGCGTTAGAGATGAAGATGGTAAAACATTGAAACCAGTTACAGAATCACAGAATCACAGAGTGGCAGGGGTTGGAAGGGACCTCTGGAGATCATCTACTCCAACCCCCTGCCAAAGCAGGTCCACCCTGAGCAGGTTGCACATGAACATGTCCAGGTGGCGTCTGAATGTCTCCAGAGACAGAGACTCCACCACCTCTATGGGCAGCCTCTTCTAGGGCTCTGCCACTCTCACAGGAAAGAAGTTCC
Organism: Calidris pygmaea; assembly: GCA_003697955.1. Lineage (NCBI taxonomy): Eukaryota > Metazoa > Chordata > Aves > Charadriiformes > Scolopacidae > Calidris > Calidris pygmaea. Next base: position 29,836 of record QJSC01009549.1, read on the forward strand.
TCCTCATGTTTAGATGGAACTTTCTATGTTCCAGTTTGTGCTTGTTACCTCTTGTCTTGTCCCTGGGCACCACTGAGGAGGAAGGAGCCAGGAGGACTGTGAACCATCTATTTTTATATTTGTTGTCCCCAAGGAGGACGTAGTCAAATAGTTTCATCAACCTGTGACTATTCCTTCTCCAGCCTCCTCCTTCGTGCTCAGAGCACCTTCTCTCTCACTTCAGTCTTTCAAATGCCATTCTGATGTGGACAAGTCAACACAGGCTTTCAAACAGCAGAAACAACACATGCAAGAATGTGATTTTTTTTGTGCCACATCCTTGTGAAGTGTAAATTCATCTAAGGGCATCAAACATTTCTGCTTCACTTGCCAGTTCTCAGAGCAGGGGGATTTCAGTTAACATCAGTACGTCCAGGTGTTTTCTTTTGCAAGGTGCAGTATGAAAGGTCATTATGATTTCCATCAACTTCAGAAGTTCCTCTTGTTCTTGGTGGCAATTGTGTAATCTAGGGAGCGTCTGTGAGACTAGAGCCCAAGCTCCTTGTTTCTGGCTGCCATGGACTTACCTGTCAATCAGCATCTACATCAGCTTCTTTATCTGCCAAATAGGGCTCATAGAATCATAGAGTGGTTTGGATTGGAAGGGACCTTAAAGACCATCCAGTTCCACCCCCCTGCCCTGGGCAGGGACACCTCCCACCAGACCAGGTTGCTCCAAGCCCCCTCCAGCCTGGCCTTGAACCCCTCCAGGGATGGGGCAGCCACAGCTTCTCTGGCCAACCTGGGCCAGGCTCTCACCACCCTCACAGCAAAGAGTTTCTTCCTGAGATCTCATCTAAGTGTCCTCTCTTCTGGTTTGGTATGTTCAGGATGGCATCTTCCAAATGGGGTCAAAATCTTAGGTGGATGAGCCATACAAAGTGGTAGCATGCACTATTTTAGGGGAAAACACCCCACTGCATTGATACCAGGCCTTTAAACATTTTGACCAAATCTTTTACTTTTTGATGTTACCACGTAGCAACATAAATAGTAGCAAAAGCTACTGAAATTTGGTTGCTCATTCACATGAAGTCATCACCTAGTTTTCTCTGCTCTGGATGAATTTTCCAGAGGCTCCATAGCCATGGTATGTTCCACCTCAGCTGTATTTTTGCTACAAGGGTCTGAAGATCCCATAATGGCCTTTCCAGCTGAACGCGGGTCCCCGTGTGCTTTGGGGACTGTGCTCTGACCACACTTGCAAGGTGCCTGAGTAGTGAAGGTGAACCTAGACCCAAGGCTGGCCATGGATCTGGCCATCTTGATGAGCACAGGCACTGATAATTGAACAGTTCTCTTAATAAGTATTCAGCAGAAGCCTGCAGGGCTTGGTTCATTTATTCTCATTTCTTAGTCACTGGATAATGTATATTTTTGGAAAGATCTTTGTTTTTCCTGCGGGGTAGGTGGAATCCTTCCTGCGATACTCTGCTCTGGTGCAGCATAAGTGCAGATCTGACACTGCAGGAACAAGCAAATGGGAAGGCAGGTTTGTTGGTTTTTTTTCAGGACAAAATGCTCTTGTTTAGAAGATGCCTGACAATTTCGCTCAATTATATTTTAAAAACTTTGTTCAATACATCAGACAGCTCAGTGCCCCAGTCCAAGCTTGCTTGAAGGCAGGATTGAAGTCTCAGGCTTTTTAATTCTTGTAGCACGGTCAAGACAAGCCTACTTTTGATCAAAGCAGGAGCAGCCCAGTCACAGATGATCAAAGACCTGAGAGGTCGCTGGTGTACTGGGAAACCAAATCTGTCTCTTCGCTGGTGAGCCCAGCAAGCTGCTCAGCAGGAAGCGGGGTTGCAACGGGAGACATGAAGGTTGGAAGAGAAGAAAGTCTTAGTTAGTCAAAAATGGAAAATTACAGGGTGAATAGCATCTCATTTCTGGGTATTCAGTGCTGAGAGCCATTAAAAAAAAAATAAAAAAGAAGAGTCCTCTCTGAGCACTTGCAGCTTGTGTGGTGTTCAGATACAGGGCTTGGTCCTGGGAAAACGTTGCAAGTTGGAAAGCTAAAATTTGTTGTAAATTTGAAAGCTGAAAATGTTGTGGATTTGAAACGGACATAGAGCTGTGAGTTGTGCGAGTTGTGCCCGCTACCCTGGGAAAACACAACCCCGCGTGCACCTGAGATGTTTGTTGTGATTCGGCTGTAGTTGTGTTCCCTCTTGCAAAGAATCAGGAATTCCTGTGGCTGGTTTTCCCGTAGATTTGTGACCTTTGAGGGATAAAAGCTACTTCGATTTCAGCCGGGGAAGCGAAGGCCATGCAGGGAGAGGGCATCCTAGCGGTGACTCATCAGCTCTGTTGTATGAATATAAAACATGACTGTCGTTCTTGTAAAGCTGAAACACAGCCCTTTTCCGTAGCAAAAGGAGTAGTCAGGGTTTGTCACTCGTCAAGTCACCAATCAAGAGCATAAATCAAAATAAACTCGGCTACACCCCTTGCTTCTTAGCTGGATATCAGACTGAGGAAGACGATGGGGAGGACAGCTTCCATTTGTGCTAATTAAGCGTACTGACAGGCAAATCTGTCTTCATTTGCAGGGAACCGGGTGGTTTAGAGTGGGAGTTAATAGGCAGAAGCAGCACTGGGAGCCCAGGGAGTGGGTGAGACCGATGCTTCCTCCGGCAGAGCGCGGTGGAGGGTGGGAGGGCTGGTCTCCAAATGCTGCCAGCAGGACCAGACCCCACCGAGCGGAGGAGCTGGGTCTCGAGAACATCCGCGGGGGTTGAAGGAACCCGTCTTCCTTGTGCTAGAGCCCGGTGTCGTGCAAGAGCTGTATCCTGGGAAAGTACAACGGGGAGCACTTCTGTGGGAAGAGGTTGGCCGGTGCTCCCGGGAGCTGCCTCTGCTCATTCGCCTTAGTGTCTGTCGCAGGGGGGTGCTAATTATTTGCTTTCTGTGAAGCAAATAATTAGCGTGAACACTCCTGGGAGACAGAGAGGAAACTTTGCTTGGTGGTTTTATTTGTGGAGTTTTTTTTTCAGTCCTTTGTCTTTTCTTTTAGCCTATTGACCAGATAGTGTCTTGCAAAGTCCTTATTGCTGTTGTAGCATCATCAGTGCTTGCAGCCCAAGTGCTGCAGCATCAGTAGCGTTGGCACCAAGGAGGCTCAGTGTCTGGCTGGCTGCTTCAGGTGTTGTTCAGGGCTTGTGAACGACAGCCCAGAGGACGATTATTCAGCAGCTCAGGCAGGACGAGGTAGTTTCCATCGAGCTAAACCCATGGCCAGTAGCATCTCCTCCCAACTCGGTGCAGAAGTGACACCACCGTCGGTGTCCCCTGACTTTTCCGTGGGAGGCACGTAGGTCAGGCAGCGTGTCACCCAGCCTGTTTCACGGGTCCTCCCTCTGCACTTCCACAAGGTGCCAAAGGGTGAATTCGACACTCCCAGTGACTCTGCTGGAAAAGCTGGAGCTAGTGTGGGTGTTAGAGCCTTGCAGGACAGTCCTGTGCTCTTCGAGGCTGTAGGCTAATGGAATAACTCTCCTACAAAGGCAATGCTGCCTGATGGATTCCCTTTCAGATCCAGAACTGGTTTATTTTTTTACCCAATCCTTTCCTCCTTACCCTTCTGCCTTTTTGGTAACACATCCTTTTTCAATTTCTATTTTTGGTGTGCGGTTTGTGTAAATGGGCACTGATCAAAGGGAATGGCTGGGACTCTGGGAAATTTCATCTCTGTTTCATGAAATGACATCTTTGTCTCCAGTGCCACAGGCTGAAGCCAGCTTTCCCCTCCTGTGACATCCCCACGTGATAGCATGTGATGTTCGACACCTCCGCTGCAGTTCTCTAACTTAGCAGCGGGGCCAGGAGCGCACAGGAAAGAGAAAAATAGGGGTTAATCTGGATTTTTTGCCATTCTTAGCTGTCCTGAGGCGCATACAAGGTACAGAAATAAGGTACACTGTTAGGTTAAAGGCGAGAAAGGGTGATAGCCATCACTATCCCCGTTACTCCCAAAGAGGTAGGAGTAGTAGGTAACTTCCTAAGTCTTGCGTGGAGATGTATACCCGAGCTATTGTGTGGAACATGCAGATTCAGAGTCCCGGTCTTGTCTGGCTCAAAGAACCAAAGTAAAGAATGGATACCACAAAATACAGTAAGAAAAAGGAGTATTGCAGAGGGATGAAAAAGATGTCTGGGCTGGTGGTCAGAGGGGGCTCCTTCACTGCTGTAAAATGCTGTGGGCAACAAGAAGTCCTGTGGTGTTGGCTCCACAGAGAGAATTCAGTTCAGTTCAGTTCTGGTGCAACCAGGTGAGCTCTTAATGCAATTTCACTTGGAGCAACTTTCAAAACCACAAGTTGCTCAGCTCCAGCTCAACAAGCCGAGCACGCAGGAGATGTCCCAGAACAATGGGTTTCAGCTACTCTTTAGGAAAAGCTCAATGTCCAGGTGAATGTTTGAGTTGGAAGGAAAGCCCAAGCCTTTTGGTGACAGACCAGATGAAGGTTCATGTTGCATGAATATTATCTCCCTTCTGCAGGCTGAGGAAGGATTTTCCCATTATGGAGGGCTTTAAATACATATTTTCCTCCACAAAACTCATACAAATATATTTATTGCCTTGAAGACTGTGCGAACACATTTCCAACTAGTCACATTTTTTAAAGATTGCTGAGTTATTGCTTTTTTTCTGACTGTAATCAGTTTACTTCTTTATTAGGAATTTATGATGTTCTCCTTCCACCATCTAGGCACAGCCTTCTTCCTTTCAGTCTCAGGGTTTGTTCCTCTCACTGGATCACCGAAATGGTCGGTCAGGGATCTGGCAAAGCTGAGGTGGTGAAAACCCCAGGGAGAGGTGGAGGAAACACTTCCCAACGCAGCATTTGACAGGATAGAAATGCTCCCAGTCGATAGCAGGTTGCTTTGGGAAGCTCTTGAGCTTTTTCCAGTCACATACTATAGTACCTTTCTCCCTTCTATACATTTATCTCTTCCCTCCTTTATCAGATTGATCAGAAAACTCCGAAGCTGTTTGCTTTTACATGTTTCTGGCCTTTGGAGGCCCTGTTGGAGACACCTAGAGAGGCTGTTTTAAGGACAATCTCCCTTCCTACAGTTCCCCTCGGAAGTGTGAATGTTTAGTAATTCTCCAGAACAGATCAGGCTTTGGATCTCCCAAAATTTTTATATTAGCTATAAACATGAACTACTAAGGAAGTTAATAACACTTTCCTACTTCAGGATTATATATTCAGAACTGAACAGACATTTAGGTCAAACATGAATTTTGAAGTTGCTTTAAAATGACACAAATGCAAAATATTACATCTCCAAAGATGTTTTAAATAAAGCTCTTCCAGGAATCTTGTATTTTTCTTTCACATTGAAAGCTCAAAAGATAGTTTGGAGTTGCAGCCTAGGCTTGGTCATAATACCTATTCCTCCAGGCTGTCTGCTGGTATTTCTTCATCCTGCTCATAACTGCTGTTTGGTTATGCACAGTTCTTAGGTATTAGGTTTTAATACAGACTTCTAATGATAAGTGGTGAAACTGATACAGAGCTTGGTTTAAACCCTAAATATTTTTTTGTCATTTCAAACAGTCTCATTAAATTCACTGGCCAACCTGGGCTTTCTCTGGCCCCAAAACACAAGTATCTACGTTTGTGTTTTGTTTTCCCTTCACTCCAGTCTGATGGCTAAGATGGAGGAATTTAACAAAATAAGCAAATATTTATTAGGAATGACCCTGTCACTTGTGATGTGTCTGAGCCTTCAAATCCTTTCGTTCTCAAAATCATCACAAATTTTTTGAGAACAAAATCCCGGCTTCCCTTCCTCTCTGAATGTAAAAAAGAGTGAATCCCAATGAAAAACTCTGTTGCATAGACCTACGTAGCAGACTCGACAGACAAGATGAAACCTCCAGGACTTTGCTTTCCACCTAAGAGCAAAATTTAGGGTGATGTTTTTTAAACTCTCAGCATATTCAGATGCCCAAAGGCTGGGAACAGTGTTCTTTTAAGTGATCAGTGCTTTTCCCCTGATTTCAGCGGCAGCTGCCGTGTGGTGATGGCTGGAAAGATAGCTGATCCTTGTTGGTGCTTACAAGACAGATGGTAGAGTTGGGCAAACTGGACATGGGTGTCTGTTCTACTATCAGAAATGAAATCTGTATTTTCCTGTGAAGTAATAACCTGCCTATGGGCCAGACAGTGTAGTCTCGAGTTAAGCAGAAATTGTAAGTGACAAATTTAAGAAAATTTTCGTTGATGTGTAGATAAGCATTCCAGTCTAAGGCTTATTTATAATCTTTCTTCTTGTCCTCCTTCAGGTATTTTGAGTTTTATGAAGGGCCTTTGGAATACAACTCTACCAAATGCCTGGAATTACGGCAGGACATCATTGAAGTGAAGGTTTTGTCTATGTAAGTATGAATGATTGTTTGCTAAAAGGTTACTTTTCAGGCAGGATGAAAGTGATAACCTACAGTAAGATTGTCAGAGATGCAAGGATCAAGAGATCCTATCAACAGGGATCTCAGAAGGGATTCCTGAAGTTCTGTTATATAGAATCATAGAACAAAGAATCATAGAATTGGTTTGGTTGGAAGAGAGCTTTGAGATCATCAAGTCCAACCATTAACCCAGCACTGCCACGCTACCACTAGCCCGCGTCCCTCAGCACTACATCTACCAATCTTTTAAATACCTCCAGGGATGGTGACTCCACCACTTCCCTGGGCAGCCTGTTCCAATGCTTTGATATGTTGAGGTAGTGACATTTGAATTTGATCTGAGGTCGATTTGAAAAAAATCCTGGAAGCTGTTCACATAGATGGAGGCATTTTGGAATTAAATACAGTGTTTGTAATATTCTTTGTCATATTATATTCTATGTCGTCTCCTCAGGGTAACAGAATAGTAATAACAGCCAGAATGACTCACAGCAAGCGTCCATCTGGCTTAAGGCTCTGTTACTGACAGTGGCCAATAGTGAAGGCTAAGAAATGAAGGAAAAAGGTTAGCCCTTCCTGGTAACAAATACTGACATGGGGAATTGCTGAGTGGTTTGTTTGTATCTTATATGATCGAAACAATTTTTTTTAGGTCTTTTTTGAGACCATTTCTTCTTTTGACCTCCACAATTTCCTGCAGCAGTGAGTTTCACAAGTTAATAACACTCACTAAAAAGTAGGAAAATGCAATTCTGAGGAATAATAAAATACCTATATTTTGGCTTTTGTGGTCCAACATACGCATCAGGAAACGAATGAGCTGAATGAGATGGAATCAGACAAAAGAGTGAGGTTGCCAATGGACCTCATTGGACACAGGAAACCAGGGTATTTGGTGGTGGATGAGAACGTGTGCTGCAGCCCAGAAAGCCCCCCGCACCCTGGGCTGCATCCCCAGCAGCGTGGCCAGCAGGGCCAGGGGGGGATTCTGCCCCTCTGCTCCGCTCTGGGGAGACCCCCCTGCAGTGCTGCCTCCAGCTCTGGGGCACCAACAGCAGAAGGACATGGAGCTGTTGGAGCAGGGCCAGAGGACGCCATGGAGATGCTGGGAGGGCTGGAGCCCCTCTACTGTGAGGACAGGCTGAGAGAGTTGGGGGGGATTCAGCCTGGAGAAGAGAAGGCTCCAGGGAGACCTTAGAGCCCCTTCCAGTCCCTCAGGGGGCTCCAGGAAAGCTGGGGAGGATGCTTGATCAGGGAATGAAGCAAGAGGATGATGGGGAAGGGTTTGACACTGAAAGAGGAGAGATTGAGATGAGATGTGGGGAGGAACTTCTTTGCTGGGAGGGTGGTGAGAGCCTGGCCCAGCCCCGAGAAGCTGTGGCTGCCCCATCCCTGGAGGGGTTCAAGGCCAGGTTGGAGGGGGCTTGGAGCAACCTGGTCTGGTGGGAGGTGTCCCTGCCCAGGGCAGGGGGTTGGAACTGGTTGATCTTTAAGGTGCTTTCCAACCCAAACCATTCTATGATTCTATGATTTTTTTGTTGCCCTTTTGCATTTTCAGTATTGCACTGAATTTAGGTGCAGTAATACCGCATCTAAAATCAGTGGCTCATTAATCTTATCAACAATCCAAAGGCTTATTAAGGTCTCTAATGTGCACTGAGAATCTCAAATGACAGTGCAGCTATGCACATGCAAAACATTAAGCAATCAAGGCTACAGCAAATACAATTTATTGCTCCAGGTCGTCGTGAATTTTGAGCATGTCTCCCCCACTGACTTTCTTCACAGAAAAATGTGGGTTATGTCCTTGTCTTCTGCATTTGGTGCTGGATGAAGGATACACGAGTAACACCTTTGTGCTGCTTGCTGACTTGCAGTGCTTAAAAATAAGTAGAAGGGGTGAGAATGTGACACTTCTGCCAGTGTTCTGCTGAAGACGGGGAGTTTTGAATTGCTTTTCTGCATTCTTATCAGATGGTACAGAAAATTACTCATTTCTCTTTATCTTATCTAATGGCACGTACGTAGAAGGTTGTAGACTCCTGCTCAGCTGGGTCGAGTTAGCCTTACTTTTACGATAGATGCCATTTGACATTAAGTTCTTTTTCCACGCTGGGTTCTTCTGACGCGCTCGCTTCTAATGCGCTGCGTTTCCTAAGTCAGCCCTTACGGTAATGGAAGATTTCCAAGTTAATGTGCTCTGGTGGGCTACAGAAAGTACAATATGACCTAATTCCTTCCTGTAAGTTCCACAGCCTGGGAAATCCTAAGTTCTACTCGCTTTAAATATATAATTATCTTAAAAGTCTTTGCTTTATTCAAACGTTCAAAGCCCTCAAGCCTGAAGAGAGCTCATTAAGACCTATCAGTCTTGAAGAAATCTCAGACTTCTGAATTTCCCAGCCAGATTAGAACATTGCTCCCTGGCTCTGGATACTTTCAAGGCCTTCTATTATCTCTAGTCCAAATACAGAAGAGATGTATGAATTCTAGAAGCGGTTGGAATTGATGATATCACCAAAAATGTGTCATTCTATATCAATCTAGTAGAAATAAGAGTGTCTTTTTTTTTTTGTTATAACTAAAAGTATATTTATTAACAGAGAGGGAGGGAGAGATACTTGTGTAAAGAGCTTTTCCTGTCCATTTAGCATCGCAGTTATTTATCCCTGCCTGTGTGCTATTGCAGTTCATAAAATGGATTTACCAACAATGCTGTTCTGTAGGATCTCACAGATTAAGATAACCTCACCCAAATATAATGGTGAAATTATCAGAAGTGCCCTCTTTTCCAATACCCCCTGTGCTGGGCCCTTCTGCTGGGAGCAACTTTTCCCCCTGAAGCTGCTGTAATTGCCAGCCACTGATTAACTTCCCAGCAGACTGTGGACAGACTTTGGTGCAGTAGATGCTTCTTGCTCAGTATTGCATTTTTTTTATCCTGAAGAAAGGGATAATGCCCGTCAGAGAATAGAAATCAGTCCCAAATATCTGAAGAGCTCCATCAATACCTGTGTATATGTGGCTTAGAGTTACTATCTCTGAGCAGAAAAAGAAATAAAAATGATAAATTTGCAACTGGTAGGCTGACGGGTTTGCCCTATCAAAAGCCCGCAGGTATTTTAGGAAATCAACCCCTTGTAATAAAGTGAATTTTTACTTTCTTTCTTTTTATCTTTTAGGGTGAAACAAACGGAATTATTTGACAGATGGAAGAGCCTACAGATGTGCAAATGGGAGATGAATGTCACAGAAGCTAACTTATTCAAGTAAGAATGGTCCATATTAATGGGCCTGAGTAAGATTTACTTCAGTTTGAGTTTAGCTTCCTGTAAGGGAGATCAAACTTCCATATGGATAGCAAAAGAAAGCATTATAACACTGTTACTGTTGGAGTGCCATCCTTTTGAATAAATATGGACTTCTTCCTACTTTAAAAAAGTCAACAGCAAGAGTGAAAGAGAGCAATCCTGGCATGTAGGACAGTCTTCCTAGTAAAGGCACGAAATTTGGTATGGGAAAGACTTTTCTGGGTAAGATGGCAGAGATAAGAATGGAGCCAAGACTTAATGGCTGTACCTACTACCTCATCCTAACTCTCTGGTGGTGGAAAATGGTCATATTGGTGGTGACACTGCAAATTTGTCCTATGAAATACTCAAACTGGATTTTTTTGTGGTGTGTTAAGAACTGTCAGACCTTGTTTATCACTTCCTTTTTTTTTAAATGGCTTCTCAGCTATCAATCCCTGACTATCTAGATTTTCTTTCTTCTCTCCAGCGACCTCTGCAGTTTGTTTCTGTAGTACTCGGTCTTTCGTCATGTGCCGTCCTCTTTGTTGAAGGTCCTCTATGGTCCTTTCAAGATACAACTTTTGAAATTGATCTTGTGAAGGCAACAGTAGAATGAAACCAAAACAGTATTTGAATGTTGTGTATTGGTATATTCAAGGGCTGTATTTGAGTAGGTCTAGAGAAGCGACATTATGATGTCAAAAGTAAGTGGAATAGACACTGATTATGGCTGGAAGTCACTGGCATGATTCAGAGCTGTTGTTTTACAAAAAGGCCCCACAACTTCCTCCCAAATTCTCTTGCTTGATTCCAGGAACACGCTGTCATGAGTTAATGAGAGAATGTGAGAATGCATGTGCTGAATTAGTCATTAACATCTTTAAAAATAACTAATTGTTAGTCCCAGGCTCAAATCAGTTTTTCCAACACGAACTCCACACACAAGGTTTTTTAGGTTTTTTTTTTTTAGTATATTTTTTCCTGGAAATTACTTGATGAACAATTATCAGAGCTGATTTAGAAGACAAGAGCCATTCAGGATTAGAGCCTACTATCTTCAAGACTGTTTGGAGAAAGAGAACTAGTCATTGTGCCCAGAGTGCGTGGAGTGTGGAGGTCAGCCCAGATGTGGGAGCAATGAGAAAGGACTATCTAAAGACCATCAGGAGGATCATCACTCTCTCTCAGGCCACCAACACCACCCCATGAAGCAAAGAATCCCTCTCCATCCTTACAGTGCATTGAGAGAAAAAAAGAGATAAAATCTCATGTTGCTGGCCATACCTGCCTGACTGATATATCACTGCTTAAGAAACTCCCCCTGGAACCTAGATGTAACCAAACCCTAGTTAGCTGGTTCCAGGAACAATAATCATCCTAGTAATGGAAAAAAAAATAAGAATTTCAAAGTTTTATTTTCATCTTGCGGGACAGAGACTTTGGTGTGTGAATGTGTGGGGCAATGTAGTCCCTTAAAAGCAGACCAAAGTTTCTGATTTTGGAGTTATCCCCTGAGGCTAAAAGGAGACGGTCTGACAACACTGAGTTTGGGGCTTTCAAACTTTGTCATTTCTTGGCCATCAGGTGATCTGGGGGGAATCCAGCAAAAGTTAAATGGCAGCTACTTAAGCAGCAGGGAGAGGGGGAGGAAGCACAAAAATCACAGTAGCTTTTGGCTCTGTAGACTAGGGAAAACAATTTCCTTGGCAGTCTTCCTCCATTATGTATCGGATATTTACAGTAAGGACCATGCCTCTGGAACACTAGTTGGTCATCAGATTAAAAAATATCTCTTTTAAGGCCTTAATGCAGAACTAATGAAGAGTTTTTTTCATATCTCAAATATCACAATTCAATCCCACTACCTGCCTGTAATTATTTAATGATTTAGTTATTAGGAATTATTCATCGAGTTATTCAGTCTCAATTGTTCCCTTGATCCAATCATCACATTGTGTCATTCTGCGTGAGTCAAGTATATAGTAGCAACTGGACATCACTGAAATGTTTGCTTAATTCCTTGTTTGCTTTCTGGTGGTTGTTATAAAGCCCTTAAGCAAGATTGGCTTATTCTTCTGACTCATAATGAGGCCACATACCCAAGAGGCAAGGTATTTAATCTAGGTTATTTGAGAGCCATTTGGCTTTGTTTTCATGTTTGTGCATTTGCCATGACACGTATTTTTCATTAAAGGTATATGATGCGTTGTCTGAGAAACAAACTGCCCTCTGTAGTAAGAGTGAGCTGAAGTCAGGGCTTTCAGTTCCGCCAGTAAATGGAGAAAAGCTTTCAGGGAAGGATGGGAGCTAAAAATGCACCCCTTTTTGAAAAGCTGCTTTTCACAAAATCACAGAATCACATGGGGTTGGAAGAGAGAGACCCCTGGTGATAATCTAGTCCAACCCCCTGCCAAAGCAGGGCCACCCAGAGCAGGTCCCACAGGAACGTGTCCAGGTGGGGTTGGAATGTCTCCAGAGAAGGAGACTCCACCACTTCTCTGGGCAGCCTCTGCCAGGGCTCTGCCACCCTCACAGGAAAGAAGTTCCTCCTCATGTTTAGGTGGAATTTCCTACATTCAAGTTTGTGCTCGTTTTCTCTTGTCCTGTTTACATTTCATATTAAAAAAAAAATAATTATATTTCATGTAATGAGTTTTCGCTCATGCCAAGAAACCCATTTTTGAGATTTCAAAGCAGTTCTTCTTTACATCTTCTTTACACCTGCCATTTTGTCCCAGTGACAAGGAAAATTTTGTCTGTTTATCTGACCAGTATAGCTGTGTTTAAATCCCTGCTTTACCAAGCTTCCACATTCCCAGATGAATACTTTAACCCCTGCCTTTCCTACCCCATGGTGAGGAAATAACTTACAAAAAGTGGAAGACCTTTAAAGCAGAGAGGGACTTATACCTTATGATGGTTTCCCCGGGGTACTGGGGGCAGAAGCTCAGCTTTGGGGTCTGGAGCAAGGCAGAAATTGCACACGTATTTCCCGCAGCCCAGAAGAGACAGGCACAGGGATCTCATTTTTTTCAGTGTTTTATTTTTGCCATAAGTTCCTCAATCAGGGAAAATTTCACTGAATCTGAAATTTTCTGTAAGAGAATCCAGCAAACCACCATTTTACCCCTCCTACAGATGAAAAGTTTCTTTTTGCCTTGTTATGAATAGTGGTAATTCAAATCCTAAGGCATTCTCTCAGCTCCTCAGTCTTCTTTCTCTCTTTTTCATTTTACAGGTCTACTTTGTCGAGGTGTTGCAATGCCCCTGCCTTTCTGTTCACCACCCAGAAAAATACTCCCTTGGGAACTAAACTGAAATATGAAGTGGATACCAGTGGAATCTTCCATATCAACCAAGAAATCTTCAAGATGTTTCCAAAGGTGCCTCATGCCTCTGTCCATTCACAAAACCAACTTCACTCTATTTGCTGCCTTAGGTGCTATCCTATAGCCAAGCATTTAGCAGTTGGCTGTTTTAAATTTCCACAAACTTCATTGCTTACACTTTGAAAATGTCTATTTTTGGTATGATATTTTAGCTGAATATCCTATTTTCTGGTGGTCATCTTCTCTAGTATGCAATATATATATATTTTCCCATAGAATATTACTAACCTAGCAGCAAAGTGGCTAATTAAATAACTTAAGAAAGCTGAATCAAAAAGGCACTTACTGATCAGAAATTTCAAAACTACAATATTCACATACAATAGATCTGACATTTGGGGTAGGTCTGCTTTTCTCAGGACATGATTATTTTATAATTCATATTCACAACCACTGATTATTTTTATACTTATTTCTGTTTGCAGATTATCTGTGAATGGACTGCACAATTTTTAAATATATTAATCATAATGATTATTAAATACCTTTTCAGCAAGTAATTCTTGACCCGAGGGTTTTTAACCGGTATAACCAGTCAGCAATTCCCATTGCCCAGAGCGACTGATATGCAGAAATAGGCATATGTGACTACAGATTCATCATGGGGCACACCTCATGAACTTAAAATGGCAAATTTGGAGGGGAAAACTGCAATTTATCCCTTAGAGAAGGTCAGAAAAATCTTCAGGTACTTAGATATGTGTCATTAGAAGTTGTCCTTCAGGGTCTAACTGCTTTTAATCCCTTTCCTTTCGGAGCATCACTAAGAGGTGGGGTAGTGCCGTCATCTAAATGTACTTGTGGGGAACTGGGGCAGAGCAGGGGGAAGGCTCGGATCCAGGAAGGCAGTTTGGCATCTAGAGATGTGCAAAGAGCAGGTACATCTAAATGCAAGATTATTATCCTCAAAACCCTCTCTGATTGCGCAGATGAGTGCATGAAACTGGAAGAGGGGAGATGGAGATGAGATCTGGGGAAGAACTTCTTTGGTGTGAGGGTGGTGAGAGTCTGGCCCAGGTTGCCCAGAGAAGCTGTGGCTGCCCCATCCCTGGAGGGGTTCAAGGCCAGGCTGGAGGGGGCTTGGAGCAACCTGGTCTGGTGGGAGGTGTCCCTGCCCAGGGCAGGGGGTTGGAACTGGATGGTCTTTAAGGTCCCTTCCAACTCAAATCTTTCTTTGATTCTATGAAAGACTACACTTTTGCTAGGAGTGTCCTGTAGCTGCTGCTGTATTTATCCAGGTGTGCCCTGAGGGTGCTTTGCAGGCTCTACCCCAAGCCAAAGCGAATCCTTTGGGATTCAATGGGCAGCAGCTACGTGGCCAAACCCACCCTCTCCCTAGGAGCAGGGCTGCAGCATGGCAAATGTAGGGAGATAAATGGGTTAAAAGCACGGGAGCAAGACTGTAAGAGCAATAGACCTGTGCTGAGTGCTGAGACCTGGCTTCTCATCTTCCTGAGAGGAAAACGTCAAGGCATTTTGTGTTAAGAAATCGCTGGATAAAGCACAGACAACTCTATAATGCCTCTCTCTTTAGGCAGCTGCTGCTTTTCTCAGAGGGCTGTAATCGCGTGCCCTTTTTCGCCTCGTGGCTTATGAAAGCTACAGAAAGATCCTGGGAATAATCACCTGGAAATGTCATGCTGCTGTGGCATCTCCCTGTGGTTTGCGGCACGAAGTTATCGATAAAATATGTATGTGTGGAAAGGAGGGCTCTCATGCTTATGTAAGCCCGTCTCTCCATATTCATAAGGTGCAGCGCGGCTGGGTTCTGCGTCACCTCCCTCTCACCCTTCACGGCCCCCTTCTGTTCTCGGAGACGTGACTTTCCACTCTCTCCGGCTTCAGCAGCAGCTGCCTGTCTGTGTTTGAAGATGTATATTTTGCTCGAAGACAGAAAGATGCGTCCTAAACAGGTCCAGGAAGGTGCCTGACCAAAGGCTCTAGGAAGTACAGGTGCTAACTAATAAGGATTTGCGCTATTAGTACAATTAGTGGCAGCCAGCAATAAAATTTGGGCTAGGTTCTGGTGAATAGCTGTAACGAGCTGTCTGAGTTTCAGAGAGACTTCTTGGGCTTTACAAGCTGCTCTGGAACTATGTGCTCTGAAACAGTGTGCCCAGGTGGCCAAGAAGGCCAGCAGTATCCTGGCCTGTATCAGGAAAAGCGTGGCCAGCAGGACTGGGACAATGGCCATCCCCCTGTATTGGGCACTGGGGAGGTCCCACCTCGAGTGCTGTGTCCAGTTTTGGGCCCCTCAAGACAGGAAAGACCTTGAGGTGCTGGAGCGTGTCCAGAGAAGGGCAACAGAGCTGGTGAGGGGTCTGGAGCACAAGTCTGGTGAGGAGCAGCTGAGGGAGCTGGGGGTGTTCAGCCTGGAGACAAGAAGGTTGAGGGGAGACCTTCTCACTCTCTCCAACTCCCTGAAAGGAGGATGTAGCCAGGGGGGGTTGGTCTCTTCTCCCAAGGAACAGGTGATGGGACAAGAGGAAATGGCCTCAAGTTGCACCAGGAGAGGTTTAGAATGGATATTAGCAAAATTTCTTCACGGAAGGGGTTGTCAAGCCTTGGAAGAGGTTGCCCAGGGCAGTGGTGGAGTCACCATCCCTGGAGGTATTTAAAAGCCAGGCAGACGTGGTGCTGAGGGACATGGGTTAGTGGTGGTTTTGTCAGTGTCACGTTGATGGCTGGGCTTGATGATCTGAGAGGTCCCTTCCAACCTGGACAATTCTGTGGTTGTGTGTGTGCAGACTTCTCAAAGCAGGACGTTGGGGCCTGAGGAGGGAGCAGTTTGCAGGCAGCTCAGAAGGCAACACCTGGGGTACGCAAATTTTGCGATTCATGCCCTCATGTGGACATCAGAAGGGAAAGCAAATTTTCTTAAATGAGTTCTGTGGTTATTAAGTTAGGAACAAAGGTTATTGTTTTTTTTTTTTTGCTTTCTTATTTGCCCACATTATCTCTAATTACACAGAAAACAAACCCATCCGTTTCTGGACACCATGGGAATATTGTGGGCCAGAACCAGTGTTGAATTCCTATGGCTGGTGCATCTGCAACAAAATGCAGCTGCACCAAAAAAAAAAAAAAAGGAAAAATTAAAAAAAAAAAAGTCGTTGCCTCCATGTTTCAGGATATTTAACTGTTTCCTTGCTATGATGTTGCAGGACATGCCGTACCACCGCTCCCAGTTTAAGAAATGTGCAGTGGTTGGGAATGGAGGAATTCTGAAGAACAGCAAATGTGGCCGGGAGATTGACAGTGCAGACTTCGTGTTTCGGTAATTACCACAGCAGCATTTTTCTTCTTTTTGCCTGTTTCAATGACAGATGAGGGACTATAACACTGTTCTGTCCCACATAGAAACATGGGATTTGCCAAACAGGGCTTATCACACCTGTTTCTTATACAAAAAGCAATGTTTTAAAAGAACCTACCTCACTGTGTAATATTTATTTTAAATAAGTATCCTTTGAGGAATTATTGTTCCCTGACTCCGTGTGGTTAATCACTGACTGACTGACAAATTGATGTCCTCATTCAGGACATCCCCTCTTACTCAGGTTGTGGATTTATCCTTCAGTGGACATTTAGCCCGTAAACAACTGGATGATCTTTAAGGTACCTCCCAACCCAAACTATTCTATGAGTATGATTCTATGTTAATAGCTCCACACTGTGCAGCTCATGTGCCTCAGAGGTGTGCTTCTGAAGGACTTTTTCCTTACGTGGAGTTACCCAGGCTATGTGTAGACTGGGATGTCTCACGGCTGGTGTCCCTGGATAACGGAGTTTAGCAGCACTTTTTTCATCCTTAATGCATATGGGAAAGACTTTTTTTATTATTCATATGCATGACTAATCCCTCTCTAAATCCTCTTAAGCTCTTTGCCTGGGTCATGGCATATGCTCACAGATTCATGACCTGTTCTGTATAAAAGATAAATCTTTTTACTTCTGTTGGCCTATTTAATGATCCTGAGTACGTTACTGACTGTTTAAAATAACTATGCATAAATCAATGAACTTCTCTGAATTCATACCCACAAAAATTAGGTCAGATTTTGGCTCATTAATTTGATTTGGCATCAAATGAGAAATAGAATTTTACATGTCCTGTCTTCACTATTCATTGTTTTCAGACCCTTGCGTCTGCCTCTTGTGCCCACTTTATAGAAAACTATTGTCTTCCTTTTAATCTGTGAAACCATCGAGGCTTCATGTAATTTGTTTTTAAAAGCATAGTGTACCCCATATGCACTAAATAATTATTGTAGATTCCCTCAGTTGTGTTAGATCACAGCTGTCAGTACGGCTGAAGGGAGCAGTACGTGGAGATGACAAGCTGTTGAGTGGAAGTGGAAATATGGGCAGCGAGAGTCACCATTTCTGTATAAGAACTTTCAGTGGAGATCCCTTTTTACCAGTCAGTATTACTCTTCCTTGGACTGTACCAAAACTGATTAAAAAAGAGCAGATGAGATCCCAACAGAACTTAGAAACTGGGTTGCGCTTGGTACAAGTAATTAGTTAAACAGATGCTTAAGTAGAATGGAAATACAGATAAATATATCAGTACTTGTGCAACAGAAACCCATGGTTCACCATCTCCAAAACATGTGGAACCAGCATTATGCACAAAGACACGTTAGCGTTGAAGAGCTTAATGTTTACTGACACCAATTTTAAAGTAAGTTAACCATCGGTTTTAAAGTAAAGCTTGTGTTTAAGGTCAGGTCAGAACACATTCCCTTTCCAGTCTAACACCAGTTCACCAAACTGTCAGGAATCACCATCCTGGTCACCAGCAAAGTAATTTTAAAAAATTATTTCAAAAACTGCCCGTGGAGCACTGCTAGCATTCAGCGATACCTTCAGGGCACCTGGCAAAATCTTTTACTGTCAGCAGGCCAGCTGGATACAACCAAGAGCTTTCTATTAAATAAATTCTGAAAGCAATTAATTATATTACAATATGAGATATAAAATACACACGCATGAACTGCATTTACTGGTTGTTAGTGTTTATCTCCATCTACTGGCCAGAGTGGAGACCTGAGATGCGTTCAGAGATGGGACTATTCTCTTTGCAGGGAGGAATTTTTTGAGTTGCAGAATCACAGAATCTTCTAGGTTGGAAGGGACCTTAAAGATCATCTTGTCCAACTGTCAACCTAATTTTGACAAAAATAAACACCCATACAACAAACAAAAAGCAACACCATCACTAAACCATATCTCCCAGCACCACATCAACCCGTCTTTTGAACACCTCCAGGGATGGTGCCTCAACCACCTCCCTGGGCAGCCCATTCCAGTGTCTGATAACCCTTTCGGTGAAAAAATTTTTCCTAATATCCAGCCTGAACCTCCCTACAACAAAACTACAGTTTATGCAGATAGTTTATACTATCAATTTCAACAAATTCATTCTTTATTTATCCTGGTGGGAGTTTACTGTTTGAAACTATTGCAGCTAAATATTCGAAAAACTTTTCCAAATAAGATCTAATGAGCACAGTGCCTGGTGCTTGGTGGAACTGAGGATGCTGGAGGACTTCAGAAGGGCATTGCCTGACCCAGCAGAGAAATATGCTGGAAATAACAGTGCCGATGAGAAGGATGTCTAAAAAAAATTCTCTGACCTGATAAAGAGAGACCCTCAGGGAGGTAGATGTGAACCTCCCGAGTCTGAGAAGGACTTTGAAGGATTTTTGTGCATTCTTCTGCTCCCCAAGACTGGGAAATTATGGTTGCAGCTGAACTCTGGTATTGTGAAAACACTGAGCAACACTTACCCTAAATAACTCCATGGTTTTCTCCTGTTCAGTCCATATCCAAAAATATGGAGAAATTTGGGAATCAGGCACAGCACTGTTTTTGAGATGTGGGGATCTTAACAGTGATGGCTTTTATTGTGGCTTGTGGTTCACTTCGAAAAGTTATCAAAGTCTCAGCAAATATCTCACTCAGGCTGAAGCTGCGTGTAAGACTAGTTGCAAGGCCATTTATGTTGCCTCTGATAACGCACACTGAAGCTTTTTTTTAAGCTGGGTTTTCTGTGGAAGCAAAGCTTGTGTGATGGCTTGTGTGTATGAGTGTGTGTTCCTGTACCTTCAGCATCTCTTGAGGGATGCTCTAGATTTTTGGAGATGATGGATCTAGGTCAAGGCCAAGGTGAGGGGAGGCTGGGCAAAGTGGAGGTTTGCAAATCTTCACAAGTTTGCTCCTAATGGCTTTGACATCCTCTGGTGAATCGGTGGAGTCAGAATTGCTGCTCTTACGCAGCACTGGGAGATGCTTATAAAGGGAAAAGGAAGGGAAGCAGATAGTTTTGGGTTAATTAGCACTGGAGTGATTCGTCTCCTGTGGCACATTTCCCCTAAATTCTCTTGGGCATAAAACAAAGCGTGTTACAGATATAGTTTATCTATTAATTATTGAATACAGTTCAGCTGTTGCTGAGGAAGTCTTCGATTTTATAGACTGATTGTCCTTGGGGCTTCATGCTATTTCTGGTCCTAAACTGCTGAAGTACACAGCTCTACTGCTCTTAAATGAGTGAACACTGGGTACATCTGCAAAAAGGGGTCAATTCTGACAGACTGAGGGAAGAAAAGAGGTTTTCATTCAGCCCCTAATTACTTGCTACTTTTATGCATAGTTTGGGCTGCAACGTGTTTCATACAATCTTAAATTCTCAATGTTTCTAGATTTGTTGCTTGGAAGAAATGCTGAAATCAGTTCTACTTTCTAGTCCTGAAAAAGTGCAAGGAATTGTTTAACTCTCTTACTAATTTCTTTCCTTTATAGATGCAATTTGCCTCCTATATCTGAGAAATACTTGACGGACGTTGGGGTAAAGACGGATGTCGTGACTGTCAATCCCAGTATAATTACTGAGAGGTCATTTCTGGTTTTTGTATTTTCATCTCCTATCGCTTTTCCAAGTCTGGTTTTCACTAAATTTTAACTGTTAGAGAGGCCATTTTCCCCCAGTATTACTTTAAACTGACACTGTGAATCACACCTTTCATTCTTATTTGAAGTTATTCAGTATGAGGAGTCTGCAACAACTTATAGAAATGTGTTAAATGCTTAGGCTTGCATGTTGGTGATAGGAAGTGGGAAGCTGATGAGCTAAATCATTAACAGCAGAGCCATCCTTCCCCTGGAAGCCCTGTACCACGATGGAAAGCTCCAAGCCATTGTATTGGACACATTGGGGTGGAAACAATTGGTTCCCACCCTAAATGCTTAAATAAAGTAGCACACATTGTCATATGTTTTTTTAAAAACGCCATTTAAACTTTGTAGCCAGGATTGACTGAGTGATTTTGATTTTAAATTTGTCAATGCTTTAATACCACCTCGCTGACAGGTTTGGGACTGTGGGGCTAATTCCTGCTTTCCTTTCTTCCTGGGGGAATGTGTTTCTTTTATTGAATAGTGTAAAACCATTTGCTTGCATTGTGGATTTCTTTTAAACGTTAGTAGTTTTAGAAGTGTTTTTGCTCTAGTTTGTCATTTACCACTTTTGATACGGTTCTACACTGCATAGCGCGCTATACATCTAACCACACCTTGGAAAAATTACATACTTCTGACAATAAAATGAGAAGTGAGACATGATCAGAAATGTCTACTAAGTTTGTTCAGTGTTTAATGAATGCATTGCCAAAAAAGGGGAGAAAATGTATTTTTTTTATCCCTTGCATTTTTCCCCTACATTTCATGCTGACACTTTAGCTACAAATCTAAATGTATTCCCCCTTCCATTACGTCTGTATCAGAAATGTTTCAGCAAAAGCCCTTTGGAGGTTGTTTTTTTTTTTTTTTGTCTGGTGGGTCCCGACTGGAGTCCGCCCTGGTCTGACCATCACTCGCCTCCTTTTCCCTTTAGATTCCATAAGCTGGAGAAATGGAGGAAGCCCTTCTACGACGTGCTGCAGGTCTACGAGAACGCTTCCGTGCTGCTGCCGGCTTTCTACAACACCCGCAACACGGACGTCTCCATCCGGGTCAAATACGTCCTGGACGATTTCGAATCTCAGCAAGCCGTTTATTACTTTCATCCCCAGTATCTCATCAACGTCTCGCGCTACTGGCTCGGCCAAGGGGTGCGGGCCAAGAGGATCAGCACTGGGCTGATCCTGGTGACTGCCGCCCTGGAGCTCTGCGAAGAGGTCCACCTCTTTGGCTTCTGGGCCTTCCCCATGAACCCCTCAGGGATTTTTATAACTCACCACTACTACGACAATGTGAAACCCCGCCCTGGTTTTCATGCCATGCCCTCAGAAATCTTCAACTTCCTCCACATGCACAGCAAAGGCATCCTGCGGGTTCATACGGGGACCTGCAGCTGCTGTTGATGGGGATACTTCTCCCACTGGTGCAAAAGTGTAACGGGAACTCGACGCCTGTGTGTGATGTGGGAGGTTTTATTACACCCTGAGATTATGCAATAATTGTTTGATATAAATTTCCTCAAGGCATTGCATCCCATCAGACCTAGGACACCAGCATCTTTCCTGCGAGTGGAGTTGGGTCCATAACAGGGTGGGAGAAGCAAAACCCCTCCGTCCCAGGGTACACACTACCCTGGGAAGCAGGTCAGATAAGAAGCACATTTCCAGTAGGTTTAGGGGTAAACAGAGCACGTTAATATAGTTATCATTTCACTATGAAGAAGAGCACTAAACTTTTGAGGAGAATCAGTGGTGGAGAGTTTTAACATAGACTGTAGGGCTTTACATAGGTTTCTGAGTCGAGTACCTTGGGGCATTGCCAGATTCTACTGAAAGCACTGTCCTCTGGCATTTGGGCTTTTGAAAATACTCTTTAGCATTCTAGTTTTAAGGGGGAGTATATAACTTGAGGTCTTTGTTCTGTAATGTCACAAAGTATTGGTGAAAAATAGCAGATGATAGATGCAATAGGAATAAACAAGGTCACTTTATGAAATTGTTTGGCCACGATAGAAGAGAATCTTAAACTCCCGTTCACAACCACATGTAACTGTGTTGATCATGGTGCGCCATTGTTTTAGAGTTTCTTTCCTTTTCATCCTTGTGTCTTAGATTTCTGGTCTCCTCTGCTGATCATGTTTTCTTCCTCATTGCCTGTAGTGTTTTCCTTCTACTTAACGTGTCCCCTTCCTCTGACAGTGACCATCTCAGCTTCAAATTGGAGTCATTGTCGAGGAAACATTCTGCTTTCACCCTTCTGCAAGCTTTTCTTGGGCTGAGTAGCAAGGAGATGATGTAGTTATATTTTCTGAGTTGATTTTTTTTTGGTTGAAATATCACAGCATAAGATAGAAAAAGGCATTTCCTCTTTGATTTTTATTTTAGACTTTGTTAAGAGTATCTGAGTGTTGATTCACAGTTGCGTAGGTCAAATTAAAAACTGCCAGGTATCTGGCTAAGTCCTGGCAGGAAATGAAGTTAAAATACAGTGAAGATACTTCGTGGCTAGGATTATGATGCTTATTTTAATATTATTTTAATATGCATCTCGAGATGTGGGGTGTCTTAATGTGGCATTTTTGTATGTTGAGAGTGTTACTAGGATAGTAAAAGGGCTGGTGTGTTCTTTAAAAAGTTAGCAATGTAACTCTGGCAGTTATGCCAAGCTCAATTTTTCACCTGATACAGTTAAACTGGCAAAATCCTGCTGCAGAAAAGATGCCATATGTATTTGGTGGAGTTTATTTTGGCCACTGAACCGTGTAGTAGGTATATGCCTGCCCTACTGGTACGTGCACTCTCATACTGGCATGACTGTGGACACAGGAGGGTGAGGTTTGCTGTTTCGGCTCTGCTGGCATAATTAAACAAACAGAGTTTCCTCATCTAGGTTCTTAGTCTGAAGCACTTGGGCTGTTGTCCAGTGCTACGTCTTGTCTTAATTAGATTACAAGATCTTTGATCAAGGATTTAGAGTTTAAAGTGTTAGTTCTATATGAGGTATAGTTTTTGGTTTTTGGGTTTGCTTTTTTTTTTTTTCTTTTAGGAGAGGGTTTAAATCCAAACCCAGACCTGGATTTTGATTTTGTAGTGCATGAGTGCACAAAGCTTCTTTTAAAAGCCTCTGTCCTGCGCTGAGAGCTGTGAAAGTTGCTCACGCTGTGGATAAAATGATCAAAAAAGGAAATAAAGTACAACGGTCACCATTTCAAAAGTCCCTACTGACCAGCAGTGACCTGGATGGTAGGTGAGAGTGTATTTCCTCAACTTTACGCTGGAATCCAGAGTTCTTCAGATTGCTTTAAAAAGCAACCCACATCCTTGATGAAGGTGTCAGAGCTCGCTTGGGACATACCAGCCAAGGACAGGTTGAAGGACCTGTGCTTAAGCTTTAGATATATTTGCGTTGTTGTGCTTTTGGTGTCTTGGTAGTTACACCGTGTAGTGCTGAGCACCACCTCGTATCGGCCGGCTGAGAATGGACCTGTAGATGACATAGTTTCCTTGACTTAATATGCAAAAGAGGTCTTCGTCCGTGCTGTGTTCTGTAAATTTGTGTGCAAAGGGCTTTGATAACGAAGTGCTGTAAGGGAAGTGCTATTTACAGGGCGTACGTATGTGACCCTGCGGGTTGGCCGTCTTGCTGTGCATTAAGCTTTACGATGACAGGAACGGCGCTGGAGCCGGTGCCTAGAGCCCTCACTCCTCGTTCTGCCCGAGTGTGGGGCTAGTGAGTGACTTCAGTGTCGCTTTTGCTGCTGCTGCTGCTTTGCTAAGGTTACCTTCTTCAGTAAGTGGGATTTTCTTCTGCCGCGGTGATGGAGGCCAACAAAAAAGCCAGCAGAAGGAGTCTGCCGTGTTGAGAAACACGCTTCAGAAAAGATGGGAAAGCACCTGGGAATCATCCCTGCTTTGGAAAGAAACGGTGCGAATCCCTCTTTTTAGTTGCGAAAATCCTTTTTTGGGCTTT